>NNCB01000467.1:0-17424 GCA_002317545.1 Scenedesmus quadricauda | reverse complement strand
CCCCGCAGTACCGATGAAGTTCCGCGACAATGTCCAGGCGTGCCTCAACAAGTGGCGAGCTGCTGGACGTGCAGCGCATCGAGCCCCAGCACCAGGCCGGCAGCACAGCCTGCTGTCGTCACGCACCTTCCTGAAGCTGGCGCGCAGAAGGGGGGCGCTGCAGGTGGGCCACGCCGGTCGAGAGCAGCGGGGTGGTAACAGTGCATTTGCGGGGTAGGCGTGTGGCGGCACGCAGCGCAGCCGGGCGGGTGCTGCTGGCTTGCACTCACAGGGGACGCCGCTGGTCCCTCATGCTGTTTTCGAGACGTCGCCGTCAGCCCGGCCGCCGGCAGCCAGGTGACGACCCGCGGCACGCAAGGACCGCTGGGTTCATGGTCTGGCCACGCAGCTGACGGCCGCTGGTGCACCGCTCAACTCCTGCCTCGTGCCCAGGGTGCGTCGAAGCACTCGGCGTCCCTACGGCTGGGCGCAGACGCGCTGGAGACCGTGGTTGAGGGCCGCGGCCGCAGCAGGCACGACCAGCGCCACCGCCGTCCCTGTGCCGCACCCTGTGTGCGGCAAAGACGGTGGACGCCAGTCGGGCCCTCACGCCGCATGGCGCCAGCAGCGGAGGCGCATGGCGGTGTTGCTCCGCATTGGGCGAGGCATGGGGTGTGCAGCTGAGCGCGTGTGTGGCAGCCGTGACTGCGGCAGTTTACGCACATGCAGCTGCGCCCCAGCAACATGCCATCCCTGCGAGCCGCTTGCGGCGGCAGGTGCCATGATGGCTGGTGCGGCTGGTTGCAGCGGCAGGCTGCAGTGTGACCATGACCGGGGGCGGTGCTCGCCGCCGCCTTTCCACGCGAGTTCGCGCGGTTCCTTTGCGGGCTCGGTGGCCGCCGCCGCAGAAAGGGGAAGCAGCATGGCGGCCAGGGAGAGTGCGAGTTTCTGTTTCATGTCGAGTCTTTCCATTGTCCCGCCCGGCATTCGACGCGCGCCGTAGCCTTGCCGTCCTTGCCAAGGCCGGTCGCGATGACGCCGATGTTGGTCTTGCCCTTGGTCGTTTCGCCGAGGCTCGACGGTTCGGGCAGCACGGCCTTCAGGAACTGCAGCGGGATGATTTCCTTGCCCTCGTAGATCACCGGATCGATACGCGTCATGCCGACATTCTGCAGCACGGTGAGGTGCTGGATATAGGCGTCGCCAAAGGTCATCCAGAGCCGGATACTGGCAGGTGTAGGTAAATGTATGAGGCGTTCTGTACAGGGCGCTGGCGTGACTGGTGATGCGTGCGGTTGGGGTTGCTGTAGTTGGGCAAGCGGTTCTGACCAAGTGCCAGTGTCGCGGTCACCCCCGGTGCCTGTTTGCTGTGCGCCATCTAGGGTCTGGCGTCTCCCTCTTCGTGCGCCGCAATCGCTTCATTGCCACGACATTCTTGTAAACCGTTGCGGGAGTAGACCACAGCGATGCATGCGGTGTCTCGAAGTCTGTGATCGGCCCACCCTGCATGTCAAGCTCACTCTTGTGAGAAGGTGCTGAAGTTTTCTTTTGATTGGTGCTGACATTGCGGAGCACGGCACGTCGCCGGGCGGCGAGCAACGGATAGAGATCAGAGCGCGACATGTGCGCCGCTCCGAGCACGCGAGATTGAAAGTGTCACCGAAGATAGCATGTTTGTGTGGGGTAGCGGTCTCTGCGTCGACGGCCCTCGTGTTGCGACTGTCGGCCGCCTTGTTTCAGTGCCTGGGCGTACAGCTGGCATCCAGCTGGCACGCCGATGATGCAGGCCACCATCAGCCATGTCGAGGCGCTCGCGCCGCCCGTCGTTCCTGGGCGGCGATCCAAGGCCATGCGTGCCCGGGGGAGGCGCGCCCTGCTGGCCCAGCAGCGCTCAGGGCACCTGCCCAGCGCCAGCTCTGCGCCCGAGCTGGACGGCCTGCCCGGCTCACCCCTGGCATCGCACGCCACGCCGCCCACGGGCTGCTGTGGTGCGTGGGCCGCTGGAACACCGCAGCTCGATAGCGACCCCCGGCGGCCCTCACACGGTGCGGGCCGGGATGCGAGTGCCAGGTACAGAACGAGCCGAACAGAGTCACAACCAAGAGAGCGCGTTACTTGCACGCAGCGACTCGCTGCCTTAGCCTCTGCATCGCGCAACTCACAACTCTGGACCTTCTCAAACAACACATTATAACTTGCGGCTGCGGTCGCCTCGCAGCCACCAGCCATCATCTCGCCTTGCAGCCGCGCTCCGTCAGCAGCACATCCGCCTGCAAGGGCGAGCGCCTCTGACCCGGGCCGGCTGCTCACCTTTTGCTGCTGACAGCGCGCTTGCTCAGCCCAAGACCGTCAGCCCCTGCAGCAGCGAAGTGCTTCCAGCCCTGCGGCTCGGCCTCGGCGGCGCAGCGCCGCGCCAGCCACAGCGTGGCGCAGGTTTTGGCGGCCTCGACGCGGGGTGGCGCGGCCGGCGTGCCTCGTGCAGCGGTGACGACGACGTGCTCGGGACCATCAGCGAGCGTGGGGGACGCACGCGCTGTGGCGACCACGGCCCCGACCAGGCACACCGTCGCAGCCACTCCCACGATGGCGGCAACGCGCAGCAAAGCCATTACTTGCCGCAGGCCCCTCACGGCCGCACGCTTCCTCGCAAACCCGCGCCGCGGCTGCGAGAGTGGCGGCTGCACGCGGCGCGCCGATCGCTCAGTCGCAAGTGTCACACGCCCGCGGCGGAGGGCGCGCGAACTCAAACTGGGCCGCGCGGCCGCAAAGTCACGCTGCCGCGCCGTGCGGCGCCTCGCCGCCACCGCCGCCGCCGCCCACGCCACCGTTGAATCGCGCCCCGCCGGCGCGGCGCTTATCGATCTCTCGCGCCAAGGCCGTCCTGGCAGAGTGCGCAGCCGGCGCCGCCGATCGCGGCGGCCTGGTGGCCTGCCAGGCGGCGTGCTGGCGCCCCTCCTGGCGCGCATCCGCGCAGACGGCGGCGCCGCCGGCGCCGACTGCGGGCCGGGCGGCGGCGGCGCCGTCCGGACCAGAGAGGCGCTGGCGGGCGCGCGCCGTGCGTCGGCGGAGCTGTGGCCTCCCAGCAGCCGGTGCTGCGCAGGCTCACCCCCGTGTGGCGGCGGCCCGCGGCGCGCTTCGTTCGACGGGGCCGGCTCGACTTCCCTCGGGGGCGGCGGCGGCCTCGACGGCGTCAACCGCCTGGCGCGCCGCAGCCTGGGCGACGACGACCGGCGGCCCGGACGCTCTCGTTCGCGCCGCCGGCAGGCAGCCATTCTCCACGATTTGGCGGCGCGTCAGCCGTGTGCCCGCTCCTGGTTCGAGCCCCATGGCGGCCGATAGTCCGGGTCGCCCGTGGAGGCTGACGGGGACGATGACGCGCGACGGCTTGGCCCACCTCATGCAGCAGCGCCTGCTGGACTGCCTGGAGGCCGTCGCTACCTGGTGAGGCTCGGGCATTTTGTGGGTTCATGACCTCACCGGCGATTCCCACTGCCCGCTCATTGCTCACCCGCTTGCGTGACCATGCAGCGAGGGGGCGGTGGCCAGCTTGCGTTTGGTGACGAGGGGCGCGAGCGGTGCGCGCCGCGTGGCCTCACATCGAGGCTTGCGGCGGGGGCGGCTACCTTTGCCGCGGCCCTGTTGACCGTCGGCCTGAGGCTTGGCTGGCCGTCCGAAGCCCGTCGTCCGCGGCAGCGCCTCTTGAGCGGCACGCGTCCGCTGCGCTCCATCCTGGCCGACGTCATTTCCTCAGCCCGCGACTGTCCCCTCATCTGCGCTTCACACCGATTCCCACCCCTCAGGCCGTGGACGACACCCAGTGCCGCGCTGGTCGCGATGGGGGCGCCGCACCTCCTGGCCGCCAAGTTTACACGCTGCGCAGCGGCTGCTGATGCAGCCGGAGCCGGCGCCGACGCTCAGGATGGGCCGACTCTCAGGGCGGCGCCGGCGCAGCGCTCGGTCCTGCGTCCCAGGCGGTTGGGGCGGCGGCGCTGCGGGCGCTGGTCGCGCTGCTGCGCAGCGACGCATTGAAGCTCGAGTTCTGGGCCGGTGTGGGCGGCGCGGCGCTGCTGGCGCTGCTGCGCGGGCCCCTGGGTGCACGCGTCGGCGACCTCGCGGCCGCGGCCTTTGCTGCCGCCGAAGCGCTGGCGTTTGGCGCTGGCACTGGCGCGACGCGGCGCAGCTCCGGTCGGCCGCGCCTGCACACCTTGGCGGCGGTATCTTCTGCAGCGGCTTCAGCGGGGCCGGCAGCGGCAGCTTTTGCGCCCTGAGTGGGGGCGTCAGCGGCGCCGGCTGCCGGGTGGCGCACCACAGCTGCTGGAGCCGCGCCTGCTGGAGGCACTGGCGGCGAGCTGTGCGCTGCACCCCTGCTCCGGCGCAGCTGCGGCGACGCCCGCGCTGCGGCTGCTCCTCCTGGGGCGACAGCGGGGCACGCAGGCTGCGGGCGAGTGCGAATGTTGCGGCGAGCCGGCACCGCAGGATGGGGCGGGCGCGCGCGATGCATGGCGCTGCGTCGCCTTCGCCGTCGGCCCGTTCCTGGCGACCGTCATTCAGAGCTCCAGGTGGAAGTCACCGCTTCGCAGCAGCTGACCGAACAGGGCGACGGCGCCACCTTCCGCGTCGACGCCACCATCGGCGCGAACTTCGACGATGGCCGCGGTAACGCTGTGCTGAGCATCGGCTACCAGTCGGCCGACGCCATCTATCAGGGCGACCGCGACTTCTCGCTTCTTCCAGCTCGACAGCCCAACCGTTGGCGCCACCGGTCCGGCTGCCGCCGCGGCCGCGCGCGTGCCAGCGGTCGTGGCGGCGCTTGTGCGCAATGGTGGCGCGGCCGCGGTCGAGCAGCTGCGTGAGGAGGGCGCGCTCGCGGCGCTGCTGCGGTCCCTGCGTGACGCGCGGCTGCCGCCCCAGGCCAAGGAGGCAGCCCTTTTGGCCCTGGCGCGCGTCGCGTTCGTGCCCGGCGGCTGCGGCGCCAGTGGCAGCGAGGCGGCGCGTGCGGCGGCGGCGTCGGTGGCGGCGCTGCGCAGGCGTGGCGCGGTCCTGGCGGTGCGGCGTCTGCTGGTGGAGGAGGCGGCGCCGCACGGGGAACTTGCGCGCCGCGCGCGCACCTGCTGGACCTGCTGGCTGGAAGCGCGGCCGATACGGGCCTCACCTGCAATGATGCGCCCAAACGCCCGGCATCAGAGGTTGGGGCCACGCCGACACACGCGCGAGCGGGCGCGCGAGGAAATCGCCGACCTTCCGCTGCCACCTCTCGCTCCGAGGTCCGAAGCAGGCCGGCAGCGCGAGGATCGTCCCGGCGGCTGCCGCGACAACACCTCACTCGCCCGGGGTTCGTATAGTCGCAGCGATGCGTGCCCCAAGCTCGCTGCACAGCCACCAGCTCCTCGCCTCGCCTGGCGCACTGGTGGGCGGTCTGGCTTTTCGAGAAAGAATGGATTCCAGTGCACCGCAAAGTGTTATACTCGGCGGTTTTTTGCATAAAAACGGATCACCTCCCGGGACAATTGCATCCATTCGGCCTCAGGGAGATGCAGCTGTATGGTGCATGGGCTTGGGCGATGCCGGCACCTTGTTCTATGAGCAGGCCTTCTTTAAGGGCAAATTGCCTTATATAATCTTCACCAATGGCTTCGAGGTTACCAAAAGGGCCCATGTCAGGCCCTCGAGCAAGCGCGGGCGGCCGCCGTACCGCCACAGTGTTGCCACAACAGGCAAGTATTTGCGGCTGCCACGACCACGCCGTTGCCGAGCTCAGCTTGACTTGGCTCCCGCCAACCCAGTCTTGGACTGGGTGTAGTTGTCGAGCCTGCCACGAGCCACACCTGCCAGTGGGGCCTTTTTGGCCGGGAACCCCACCGTACTGTACATGTACACACCCTGGCACCATGAACCTGCTTCCACTCAGCGCGCATCGGTGCCACAGCAAGGCAAGAGGATCACTCGCGCATCGTGTCTGGTTGTCCCCACCGCAGCTCCCCTGTAGTTCGCGGCGCGCTATTGAGTGTGAACGCACTCAGGGCAGAGGTACCACTACAACTCATCACCTCCAGGATATTGGGAGCCCGCCCCCCTGCCACCAGCGCTCAACCACAACGGGGCCCCAGCCCTTGGTGTTGCACGATCAGCAGTGTGATTTTGCACGATCAGGGATTTCCAGCGCAGTGCACGGGCTGGACTGCGCACAGTGATGTCGGCGCAGGGCCGTGCCCCCAAGAGGCGCCACCTGCCCCAGCACAATGGGCGCTGAGTGCTGCTATTAAGCTGCCTGCTATTGTGCAGGTACAGTATTGTGCAGGTATGAAGGACACGGCCCAGCCCCTTTGCGCTGGCTGCTCCACAATAGAATGATGGATTCACATCGACACTTGGGCAGCAACCTCCTGTCATGTGGCGTGTGTTTTTGGATCAGCGTGACTTTGAGCGCCCATAGGTCGCTAGGTTTTCGCCATACCTAGATCTCCGGCTCGCTCAGTGGAATCGCTTTGCTTTCCAGTACATATGCTATTCCCTGCCCGGCGTGCCGCAGCGCCGGTGATATCACCTTCGATGCGCCCCTCCTCGGGCGTCCCTGCGATTTTGTGAACTTGTGTTGCTGCACGCTCAGCTGCAGCATACGCCCTGCATTTCATCGGACTCAGCTGCGACACCTCTAGCTCAGCCTGACGCAGCTTTGCTGAACGTTTCAGCTCCCAGACAACGGGGACGTGCGCAACGATGGTACGGGTGGTACACAGAGGTGGATGATATTTTCCAGCGTTTGGGTTTGACATCCTTCATTCTACAAATATACAAGACCCCAACCACTACGGCGCGTTCAAGTCGGACATCCCGCGTGACGAGCGACCACGACCATCTCACGAAGCGCCCTCCACTGAGCCTGATCACGCTTGCTAAGCTCAAGTTTTATTTGCTTCGGTGCGTTTTGCCTCGTGATTCCACATGTGACTTGTTGTCATGGGTGATTTCTGTTGAGCGTGCGGCCTGTAAATGATCGCAAAGTTCGTGGTCAGCGTAATTGATGCTCCATTACGCAGTATGCTCGGGATCAATGTCGCTACCGTTTCAGAGGCCAGCCACAACCGGGACCATGACAGGGTCGCCCGTATCTACCAAAAGACCTCTATTTCCCTTTCTATTGTAGGGATAGCCATTTTCGCATCCCGGTCGAAATGTGTGGGTCCTAATGCAGGGTCCACTAGTGAGTGTGGATGAACCCATGCAGCGTGCTGGTCATAACAGCATGCTCGGAACTCTGCAGAGCGGTTGATTTCTATATCCTGTGCACAGCTTGCTTACTTTATGCATCGAAGTACCTTCTTAGCCTCCTGCTGCTTGGCTGGCTCGCGGCTGTTCCGCTCCTGGCCCAGCCCGTCGAGCGGTACGTCAAATTGGCCGCGCCTCAACCGCCACCGACTGGACCTACCGTACCGGGCAACACGATCAACTTCACACATTAGCGAGCTGCAAGTTCGGCAGCACGTGATCTTGGCCACTTTCGCTGGCAGCCTGGCCTGCAGGCCTAGTCAGCAAGTGCGGGAAAACGATATACATTTTGGTTATTAAGTGACCGTGATCCCGGCCTGACACACAGGGATTTGCAGAGCAGACGCATGCCAGCACAGCGAGGCACACTTTAGGGCACATTGCTGAACCATGACGGCTGGTCGCATGAGAAGATGGAGGCGCGTGAGCCATTCTTATACAAACCAGCAAACTGCCCGCCATCTTGTACCTTACACAGCCAGCGGGTCGTGCTCACCCGGCGTTCGAAAATCCGGTTTCTTGTCGTTGCTCATGCGGGGCTCCTCCCCTGTGGATACAGCGGCGCGAACATTGGCACGGGGCGCGTTAAAAAGCGGTTGGGCGCGGCCGGTACCGCCTGCGGGCGTTGCCTGCGGAGTGCTGCGCCAGCTCCCCGGCAGGCCGCGGTGGATCGGGCCGCAGCGCATCGGCCCGCATCCGGCCGAGCCCGAGCGCGGCCGAGCAGGACCCCCAACTTGTGTGGCGGGTGCCCCGCGACCTTTTCAGGCGCATGCCCAGGCGCATCTCCGGCTCTGCCATGCTGCAGGTGCACATGTCTGGCTTAGACCCAGGTCAGTCGGTTGCACCGAGGTAACCCTGTCGACCGCATTCCCCTGACCGCCACCACGCGACACACCCGGGAACATGAACCGCAGCTGCGTCAAGCAGACGCATTCCATCCATGAGCAGGCATGTCGCTGCGGCGGAGCCGATGCCCATTCTCGGGCCGCCTCTGGGTTCAGGATACAAGGTCGGCCCGGTGTCCCTACCGATTTGGCGCAGGCCGAAAGCTGGTACCGCCGCGCTGCAAAACAGGGTCATCTGCAAGCCGAAGACAATCTCGGGCTCGTGCTTTTCACTGCCAACCGCCGCAAGGAGGCGATGCCCTACATCACCCGTTCGGCCGAGCGCGGCGAACCGCGCGCGCAATATGTCCTCCACCGGCGCGACACCAGTGCAGCGATGGCCCCCAGAACGAGTATGGCGCGGGTCATGGTGTGCCTCCGGTATTGAAGATGAAACGGCCGGGGCCGGTACGATAGACGGAATAACCCGCCTCTTGCCGAACGGGTTGAGCCCCCGACGGCGCGGCGATCCCTCGTCTGCCCCCTGTCTCCATCTCTTATGCTTTGCGCGCTCAGGCGTTTCCGGGGGCGTCGGTCACGACGGTCGAGTCTCTTGGGACGGAGTGGGTTTGGACAAGGGCTTTGCGTGGTGGATCGTTGCGGCAAGGGGAACAAAGCGCTCTGCAAACCACAGCCGTGTTGCCGTAGCTGTCAGCCGTCCCCATCCCCCTCATGGGTTTCAGGGATTGAGTCAGCATGGCCTTGGTGTTGGACAGCGCATCGAATCCGCCGCACCCGCCTTCCGTAGTCTTGCCCATGCCCGAAGCCGACGCACGCCCCGAACGGCAGGCTGTCGATCCAGCAATGCAGGTTGGTCTGGTTGACGCCCCCGCCGCCGCAGGAAGCAGTGTTGCAGGCACGTCTCTTGTGGCGCTGGTCCTTGCTGAGCCGAGTAGGCGGCCAGCGACTTGGGCTTGCGTTTGATGGTCTCAACGGCGCCCGGTCGTCGTAAGGCTTGACCATCACCCCACCTCGTCCTGCAACCTCCCCACAATCCCCCAATGGCCACCCCTGTCCCAGCCGATAGTTGACACTGATCATAGCACCTGATCTGCGCGCAGGTGGGCGCAAAGGGAGGTCCTGGCTCGCGCGATCCTGCACCCCCGCCCGCTCAAGCCCTACGGCCCTGGCCCGTCGGTCTCGGCGTACATGGCCGCACCCCACGAACTCCCAAGACTATGTCCCCAACGATAAAGTGTCCCGACTGCCTCGGCTCTCGTCCCCGTAGTCACTCGTCCCTCCTCCGTTGCCCCATCACCCGTCCAACAGTACCTGGCGTGCATCTGCTCCCTGTTCGCCTGCCTGACGGGATTGACGGTTCAGCGACCTGGCTACAGGTGACCGGGGTCGGGGGGGATGCGGCCGATAGCTTGCGCCGGTTCCGATTGGGTTTCACATTGTTGGTCGCGTGGTAGCTTGAGGAATCTGGCTGGTTGCAGGGGACAGAACGTTGTCATAGGGCCAGTACGATATCACGGCGGGCAGGAAGCGGTGACCATTTCTGGGGTTGTAGACGGCGTGCATATACCCGCATTTCTCACCTCCCTTATGCCTGCGGCACCTCGTCAATGGTCCTGGACTGCATCGCGGACGTGCTGTGGTGCTCAGTCTGCGCCTGCATCCGGTCCAGCACAAGGTGAGCCGGGCGGCCAGGGTGGCGCGCGGGGTTCAGGGGCGTCGTCGCAGTTCACCGGCAGGACCGCTGCCGGATTACGGCGCCACAGGAGCGGAGTGGGCCGATGCACAATGCGCCATGCCTTTGACGCATACGCTGCTGCAGCAACCTGAGGGATGGCCCATGTTTGACTTGGGCGCGGCCCTGCTGTCCCACACAATGGTGCGACTATCCTGACCTTACGTGGCGCGCCATGACCGCTCTACCAGCGAGGTTGAGCTGGACGCCAGGGACTGCGGTGTCCGGGGCGGGGCACCTGCACCCACACAGGTCTGCGGTGCGCGTGCGCATGGGGTGGCGTGTTGTGAGTGCGTGTGTAGATGCTTCTGCAAGTGAGGGAGATTCTCTTGCAAGTGGATGCTCTTGGGAGGGTGCTCAAACAGGTGGAGGATGCTCATTCTGGATGGCACAGCACCACAAACATGGCTGAACTGACATGGTCCTAGCTAATTAAACCGATCCATCCCCGAGCATCCAGGAGCTGCAGCTTCCGGAGGTGCTGAAGGACATCATCATGGCCCCGCGCGGGCTGGTGCTGATCGTCGGCTCCACCGGCTCGGGCAAGTCGACCTCGCTGGCGGCGATGATCGACCACCGCAACACCACGTCGTCGGGCCACATCCTCACCATCGAGGACCCGATCGAATACCTGCACAAGCACAAGAAATCGATCCTCAACCAGCGCGAGCTCGGACTGGCACGCACCGCCACCTCGTGTTGCTGCGCCCAGGTGTGCCCATGGGCTACCCTCAGCAGCCGGGGCCAGGTCCGCTGACCCCGAACCAGGTGCACCTGCACGAAGGTCGCGAGCATGGAGGGTTCGCGACGATGCGTTCGCGTCACGTCCGCCTGCAGAGTACGGCGGGCTGCAGGTACGTAGGTGCCTGGCTGGCTCG
Organism: Scenedesmus quadricauda; assembly: GCA_002317545.1. Taxonomy (NCBI): domain Eukaryota; kingdom Viridiplantae; phylum Chlorophyta; class Chlorophyceae; order Sphaeropleales; family Scenedesmaceae; genus Scenedesmus; species Scenedesmus quadricauda. The sequence continues at coordinate 6,724 of NNCB01000467.1, read as the reverse complement.
AAAATGCAGAGGGGCATAATGGGCAGCGCGGATTATTCGGACACCTCCGTCCCAGGCCCTTTTCGCCCAGGCCCTGTATTTCTGGCAGCAGGATAGCGCGGACTTGCAGCCCATGCTCGTGACGAAGCATGTGCCCGCCGACCATCAAGAGTGGCGATTGCTACAATGCTTTGTTATTATTGAAATCAAAACTACCAAGCTAACCGCAGTAGCTACACGAGGGAGTAGACGCTGCATGTCAATTGCCCATTCTGCCGTGTCACCGAAGCACCCACTCAACCCCGTGCACAAAGGTCAGCTTCCCGGTGCGTCTTGATGCCAATCTAGCCATGCTCGCGTTGGATATCGGAATTCGCAGCTCTCCAGCAAGAGCGTCAGGTAGAAAAGTGCCTGGCTTCACCTTGATCCAAGCAGGCAACGCGCCATAGGCCAGCGATCCAGAGCGCCAGCAGCAGCGGTGCATGCCGCAGCAGTAGAGCAACTTGAAGCAGCAACCTTGATCCGTTTATAGATATAGGCATGAAGACGCGTCCTGGAAGCTCTTGTGGGTTATCTGGTCAAAATGCAATAATGTGGTTATCTATGCCATTGTGATCTGCGGGCCTCGAAGCAGTTATCGAGGCTGTTCGTTCTATCAAGCTGCTGGGCAGCTGGCCAGAGCAGCGTACAAGGTCCGATCGGACGCTGACCTGGTGCTCTCCCTGGTGCTTGTTCGCCCTCGCTGATGCAGTGGCAAGGGCGCGGTCGTCAGCAGGTTACCGTGGCTGGTGACAATTGAGGACGACAAGCCAGTAACAGCGCTCACCTCTCGGACATGGGGTGAGGTGGGCGGTCAACAGCAAGGCCATGCTGGAGTGGTGTGTGCACAACTTGGATGGCCGTATGATGGTCTTCACGTGGCCAGTCTGGCTGCTGTCCCGCACACTCCACGCCTGCAACACAGTGGTACCTGCACAGAGCTGGGAAGTGCCATGGCCGTCCCGCAGCAGCATGCATCATTGGTGATGTGCGGCAGCAGCAGCACGTGCGTCCGCGACGGTGACGCATCGGCCAATGGCGGGGAATTGGCGGCGGTCGCACCCGGAGCAGCGGGCCGCGCCCTGGCGATGCAGGTTGGCCATTGAAGCGATGGAGGCGGAGGTCGATGCCGCGGGCAGCGGGGCCCTGCGCTGGGCCATGCCCCGGCTCTGCAGCAGCGCGGGAGACTCGGAAAGGTGCGCGCATCGGTGCACCGTGTCGGACACCGCGCCAGCCGATGGCGATCCGCAGATGCCAGGCTCGCCTTGCATGCAGCCAGCACAGTGCTTGCACGCGCAGCGGGGCCACACTGGCGTTGCACAGTGCTTGCTGAAGACATGGCATGGACACGAGGCGCCTGATTGCAGCTTAACAACTGATCATAACAGCTGGTGTTCGCTCTGCCTGATCCTTCAAGCTGCTATGTGCCGCGTTGGTTTTTTATGCATCGTTACCGCTTTCCTGGTGTTGCAGCTCTTGTTGCTATCGCGGAGCACTGGCGCGGCGGCGCTCTGCCCTACTACTGGTAGGCGGCCCTGGGCAGCTGCGAGTTTACCAGCGGTTTCCACAAATTGCGCCGGCACTGCTACAGTGTGGCACACCACTAGAGGGCTGGTCGCCATGGAGCCTTGATTGCTGCAGCTATCTGCGGGGCAATGCTGCCTCGATGTACTGTCGGCGCCCGTGGGCAATGAGCTACCAGCGCCGTTGCATGGAGCTTCGTGGTCGCCCCCTTTCAAGTACAGCACGCAAGCCCATACCCCCATGCCGGTGGCACACTCATGCCAGCCCTGGACGTGTTTGAGGTCTGTTGGCAAGAGGTAAGCACTGGAGTGAGGTACTGGCCGATGATGCGACAACCTTCTTACGCAGGCTACCCGAATAGAGAAGCCTTTCTTCATGTATCTGGCATTCAATGCTCCTCACGATCCCCCGCAAGCGCCCTAAGTCTTGCATGGCGCCACAGTACCCTGAACCTGCCGGCCGGCCTACCGCTGCCGGCCCTGCACTGCTGCTCACACCACAGGTGCACCGTACCAGCGGCATCACCGTGGGCCTGAAGATGTACCGCCGGGGCATGCTCAACGACATGGAGCGCCACCAGATCGCGCGTGAGATCTGGCTGCACATCCAGCTCAACCACGCCTCCATCATCGCGCTGTACGCGGCCTGGAAGGACCGAGACTACATTTATCTCGTGCTTGAATGGGCGCCAGAGGTGAGTGTGTGTGTGGGGCGAGTGGAGCTTTGGGTGAGAGGGTGGGACGCGGGGCATGGCAGGGAGGCATAGGGTCGAGCAGGGCACATGGGTCAGCGCCAGGGCAACAGGAAGCACCGGTGATGCCGAACGCTCATCTGCATCCTCCACGCTGTCTAAACACACTCACACGGACCTACACACAAATACCTTTCACCATTCGGCCTCTTTATAAACTGTGGGTACAAACACAGTCTACCACAAATCACTCGTATCACAGTATCCGACTTCCACCCCGCCGCGGCCCCCTTTTTCCCCGCGTCACCCCCAGGGCAACGTGTTCACGTTCCTGCAGCAGCACGGCGGCCGCCTGCCGGAGCACGTGGCGGTGCCCATGGTGCTGGAGCCCACCATGAGTGCGCTGGCCTACATCCACGGGCTGGGCATGATCCACCGCGACGTGAAGCCGGAGAACATCCTGCTGACCACCAGCATGCAGATCAAGCTGGCAGACTTTGGCCTCAGCATACACAGCAACTACGAGATCGCAAACACCAGGTGCGTGCGCCCTGGTGCAGGATTTTCAGTGATGGGCGCGGCGGTGTGTCTCGCGGGGGCGGGGGCCGCAATGAGCTCTGGGCAGGAATAGCGATGCGGAAGTGGTTGGTGGCAGTCAAACAGTGGAAAGGCGGTAAAGCAATGCATGGACTTAACCCGCAGGCATGGGCTTGCGGACGCCCGGTTGTGTTTTGTTTTATCCGCAGCGGGGCACGCGTGTTTCGCCCGCTGACATCTCTCCTCTGTTGCCGCTGAGTCTGGCTGTGTCTGCTCGACCGTGAAGTGCTGGGCACCATTGACTACATGGGTGCCGAAGATCCTGGACTGCCCCGTCAAGCAGCACCCGCAGGACCACAAGGTCAACCCGCAGAAGTGGTACACCTGCAAGGTGGACGTGTGGTCAGGTGCTGCTTGGCTTAGGGGGTACTGCTTGGCCGCAGCCCTATTTGAGGCGGTGCAGCATCGGAGGGCCGTGCGTGCTGCTGCACCCGAGACCTTGCACATCGTCTGTGTGTTTGTGTGCGGTGCCGAAAGTCAGGCGCCCCTGCACCCTGCACATGCAAGTGCACACGCGCGTGTACGCGCGCGTCACGAACGCACGCCGCCGACCTGTTCACCGACGCCAAAGTCACGCTAGGCATCGTCACCACCGCGCGCGCGGACGACCACAACCGAAGCGGCATTTGCCAGCGTAGCGTTCAGCGAGGATACGGCTTCGGCCTTCTTGCCGTACGATCCATGCCTATACTCCACTCTTTGCCCGGATGCTCCATGCGTCGAAACGCCAGGGGCCGCCGGGCGGCTAACACACGTCGCAACAGCACGAAGCAAAGCCTGCACCTCATGCCACCTTCCGTCATGGCTGTGCGGCTTTCTCCCTTGACAATGTTGGATTTGAAGAAATTCCCCCCGTGGCCCACTCATAAGCCGGCCCAAATGCACACCTGAATTCTTTCCGTCCGCCCCTCTCCCCTGGCCTCTCGCAGCGCACCCTCCGAAGACTTCCACAAGATCAAGTCCAGGACGTGCCCTACCCCCCGCAGCTGTCACCCGAGGCGCCGAGCATACAGCGCGCCCTCGTGCGCTGCCTGAGCGCGCCACCGGCATGCAGGATGGCGACTGGTGCGCAAGCCATCATGCGGCGCAACGCCACGACCCACATGCGCGGCCGTTCGGTGTCCCGGGGCAACGTGCCTCAGGGGCTGGGGCAGAACCGGTGGGGGGCGGTCGCGGGGAGCGGCGGCGGCTTTCGGTTGACGGTGCCAGCGGTGGTGATCGGCGGCTTCGCGACGCTGGTGGTCGTGGCAACGACGGCGTGGAAGGCGCCGGCTCCCTGAGCATGCCTGGCAGCAGCAGCGTCCAAAGCGGCAGCGGGGCGGGTGGCGGCGGCGGCGGTGGTTGGGGTGGCGCGCAGATCGAAACGCTCCGTACTTTCGATGTCGGCGAAGATCGCGAAGGCGTGGTGGCCGGGTATCGCCTCATCGAGTCGTTTCGTGGTTCGCCCCCTCCGTCGGGAGAAGTGGTCCAGACACGGCATCGTGATTTCTCGACGTCTTGTGATTCCCGGATCCTGTGGGAGCTAGCCGAGGGACACCACTCACCCAACCTGGGCGATTCGCCAGGCGGCGCTGAAGGTACTGGCCGAGTGGTCGGAGCCCGACGAAAGCAGCTCGGTTCTTTTTGAGAAATTGATCCGGGAAGAGCTTACGCATGCCCACCAACTCCTGCACAGCTACGACCTCCGGGCTCGCTCCCTTCACCTCGATCGTATGTGACGGAACCGATCGATGGACTGCGGCGCCGAGCAGCCGCACCCGCCGGCATCTCGCCCCTTGGTCGCGGCAGCATCGGGCGCCGGCCGCGGGTGGCGAGGCCGCGGCGGCTGCGTTCGACGGCTATTGGGGTGGCGCCGCCAGGCAGCGGGCGCAGAGCGGTGCGACGCCTGTGACGACGGGGAGGACGGCGCGATGGTGCTGTGAAGCCTTGAGGGAGGCCCCCGGCAGGGGGGGGTTTTGTGGATGGTACAGACGCATGTGCTCGCGTGGCCGGCAGGAAGCTGCTGCCCAGGTCGGCCAAAGTGCAGGGGATGACGGCTGCCATGCTGCGGCGCCTTTGAAGGACGCCAGCAGTAGGCTCAGCGCGGGTGCTGGCGCGATGGTGGAGGCGATGTGGTGCTATGTCAGAGCGGATCGAACCTGGAGCCCGCAAGGCGAACCTTCCCGATGCTTGGGCGTCGATGGGACCGAATGCCTATTGACTGGCCTCAACAGCGCTGCATGACTGGCCCAGGCCCTATCGCTGGCATCTGCGCACAGTACCCTCCATCCTTGGTGGTAGTGCCGCCGACCATTGTAGCCCGTCGGGTACTTTCTGGACCAACGTGAATTACATGAACATCATCACCAGGGTGCTGAGCTGGAGTGTGGCGGGGCCGGCTGGCCGGTTCCTTGCCCGTTGTCTACCCTGGTGTTGCATGCTGGGGTCACATGTGTTGTCGTCCGCATTGGTGACAGGGGGATGCGTTCAAGGCACTTTCCGCATGCGGCACACACGACATACGCGCGCTCACACGCGCATACATGCGCGCGACCCGTGCTGGCATTGTCTGTGGCTATGTCACCGCATGCGACTGTCTGGTGAAAAGCTTTCCCGGCCCATTTACCATGCGTCGCCAACTCGGCGACATTGAAGCGCCCTCGTGCGTACTCCCGTGCGTTGAGGTTTAGATTGGATGATCCAGTCCGGTGTGTTGCAAACGCGCGCAGAGCAGCAGGATAAAAATGAACATCACCGGGCAGATTGTACACGACAGACCATATTCTGCGTGACCGCGCGTCGTCTATCAAAAGGTCAAGGCAGACCTGTTCAGCGGCCGGATATCCTACAATTATGCAGCTCGGCAATGCCGACAATCATTCGGTGGGCCCTGTGAGCGGCGCCGACCCGAGCCTTGCAGGCCGTGGTCTGGAGGCGATCGCGATGTGGCCTGCAGCTTGTACGTTGCAGCAGGGGCATGGGCTATGCACGGGACGCAGGGGCGTGCCCACAAGACCAGGTGCGCCAGGCAAGCGATTGTCAGGCCCTTGCCGAAGTCGGGCAGGGTTCCGCGGCGCTCCGGCAGAGGACACGCCGCGCCTGGGCAGCTTCAGACCCAGCTGCGCCCTGAGGAAGGTCATGGGGTGCCGACTCTGCCAGGGAATCTCCCCAGCGGCTGGCCGTTGTGGCCAAATATTTGGTCACCACCGCCGGTTCGCCGACCCCAGGGCACGGCTCACGACCTGGGGAAGGGGGGGGAATGCAGGCATGGTGGGTGTGAGTGTTGGGGACAGTGTGTGTGTGATCAGGCATGCCAGCACTGGGGCAAACCGCGCAAATAATGGGTGGGTCAAGGGTCCGTGCCACTTTCTAGCAAACCAGCTCCTTTCAGTCGGAACGAATGGCACGCAGTGTGCACACGTCTCTGTCAAGCTCTTTGCCGCTCGATGCTTGCACAAAGACTTCATCAGAGGCAATCGCACGGTCTGCCTCTCTCCCCCAAGCCTCCCGCACCTGAAGCCCTGATGGTCTTGATGGGCTCCTAGCCCGTGACGACGCCGCTCTCCTGATCAACCAACGGCACGGTGCAGCGGGAGTAAGGTATCCGAAAGCTACCCACGCGGCACCACCACCAACACCGAGGTACCAGCCTCACGGTACCTCGACGCCCGGGCCGTGCTGGTGTTCAGCTTTGACGAGGCCAAAGGTGTGGTCAGCCCAGGCAGGACCCGCGCCGGTCACGATCACGATGGCCCTGGAGGAAGTAGGGGTAAGGGCGGTGGGTGCGGAAGAGGTCATATCGCGCCGATGCTCCCCCCGCCGCGCTAAGCTATCGCGCCACGCACACCCTCTTTCGTCACCCCGGACTTGATCCTCCGCCTCCACTTCTAACCACCCACCCACCTACCCCCCGCA
>NNCB01000466.1:0-17425 GCA_002317545.1 Scenedesmus quadricauda | reverse complement strand
GCCGCGCCGCCGGCGGACGGCCGCGCTGCTGGATCTTCGCCATCGGCGCTCTCTTCTGAAGCAGGCCGCCTGAGCCGGCCGCCGCGCCGCTAGGGGCCGCGGCAGGGCCGCCATGCACGGGCGCGTCCACAAGCGCATCGAGCCATCCCAGCTGCCGAAAAGATGAGGTTCACGCCACGCATGGAACAACAGGCAGCGATGCTACGGCTTCCCTGCCGCGCCGCTTGCACGGCGTTGCCTACAACAAACGCGCCCCCAGCAGGGCGGCCTACGGCGCCCTGTGCTTCGCCGACGCGCGAATGTCCATCAGCTGCATCACGCCACGGGAACCAGAATTCGCCGCCCGCCTCGGTGAAGCAGACCTTGAGCTGCTTATACCCGATCACTCGCAAAGGCTGACCAACAGGCACACGCACACGCGCACGCACAAGCGAACGCACACGCACCCTCACGCACCGTTATTACATGTCCAGGGCTCCCAATGGACAATGAGCTGACCGTAGTCGTGGCCAGAGTCCCTTTGTATTTGCCAGGAAAGCAAGCGGGGCACTCGTCAGCACACATTTGTCGGGAACAGGAGGCGGTGCGCGTTTGCGGGGCGAGCAGCGCAGGCGGGGGCGCCGCTGCTGGCGTGCTGGACCGCGAGCATGTATCAAGCGCAGTTATGCACGTGCAAGCGGCGGCCTTCCAGGCAGATACGCTGCTCACCTCAGTACACAACCAATTGAGTCACCTCACTGTCTGACCCGCAACCACACACACACACACACACACACGCACGCACACACACACACACACACCACACACACACACACCACACACACACCACACACACACACGCGCGCGCGCTGCACGCACGCGCGCACACACACAGTCAATTACACACACGCACACACAGCCCCACAGTGCTTAGGGCCTGCACAGTACAAAACAGCAGCGCCCCATGCGAACATTTCACCCAACCAATGCATGATCACCCACGCTGCCTACCTGGCTCAGCAGTGTGCATGCCCAAGACCATAGTCGTCCGCAGACTTGTTCGCCGCCGCCGCCAGCACGGCGCTGCGGCTCGTCGACAAACAGGCAGATGACGCGGCCACCCTTCGACGTCAGGGACTGAAGCTGTCTTCGCGGTATAGACCATGTCCTGATGTCGTCATCGTCGGCCGAGTCACGCAGCAGTCACGGAAGCCGGCCCAGCGATCGTGAGGTGTATGTGCGTTGTGTATGTGTGCGTGTGTGCGTTACGCGCTTGCGAGCGCGCGGGCGTGCGCATGTGTACGCAGGTTTGTGGGCTGCATATGATCACAAACAATAGACTATGTTCACGGGCTTGAAGCAGGAGCAGCAGCAAAGCCGGTTTGGCAAAAGCTTGACTTGCTGACGTGATCGCAATTGCCAACAGCAACCATAGTCTTCCAGCTTTCAGCCACACTGCATCCCTCCAGCAGTTCAAGCCGCACATTTGACGGGCCCAGGCCATAATCCTGGGTTGACCCCAGATAAGCACACCTAAGCCCCAACCCAGCACTGGGCCCATCTGAGCGGGCTCTGATGCCACCGCCCTCAACCCCATTCGTTGACAGCCCCACTATCCCCTATCACGTTACGTTACCCAACTACCTCGCTGCCTGCAACCATTCTCCTCTCCTCGCGATTCCTGCGTGTCAACACCTAGAATAACCTCCTCAACCCTTGCGGACGCCAAGCAGCTCAACGCGGATCGCTCTGAGGGACCTCGGGAACGTCCACCGCCGCATCCTGATCGCCTCCGCCACAAGCTCAGGCAGCGCCGCCCGCAGCGCCGCATCGCCGCCGCCGCTGCCTCCCGCTCCGGCTGAGACGGCACCCAACTCGTAGCTGTCGACGAACTCGCCACCGAACGACGTGTCGTTGACCGGGATGATGCCTGGCCTCGACGACGCCGGTGGCGGCCCCACTGCCCGCCGCGAAGCCTGGTCCTTGCTGCCGCCGCCGCCGCCGTCGTCATCGCCGCTTTTCTTCTCAAAGTGGTCGAGCACCAGCTGCAGCGTAGGCTGCCTGCGGCCGCCGAGGCTCCAGACGTATGCGCGGCTGCCCGGACGCACGGGCAGCCTCCTGCCTGTCCGCGCACCACTCCAGACACGTCACCGGCGTGCGGCGCGAGCTGCCGGCATCGACCTGCGCAACGGCGCCGGGCGGGTCCTGGGCTGTTGGCTTTTGCTGCAAGCCTATCACAGGAAACAAGGATGACTCGGATGATCATGCCGTGCAGGCGCGCCATCGTGCGTCGTGTCGGTCACCGGAACAGACTAGTTACGCCACAACCAGCATGCTCCCTGTCCTCCTCCATCCTGCGGGCCGCATTTATGAGACGCGCAACAAGCATATCGTGGCCCGAAGTGCAACTGCTCGTCAGAATGTACGGCTCACGAGCAGCTGCTTCCATCGTAGCGAGGATCCCAAAGCTGAGGGTGCCGTTTGGCCGGCAGCGCAGCAGCTGAAAGGGATCCATCAGCCCCCGCGAACGATTCCCTGGTCGGCCTGACCGACAAAGGCGAATTGTTGGTTGTTGGAAATGAGGTTAATGCGAATTGGTTAATGAGTGCCTTAATATATGGCAATTTGCTATTGCCGATTATGCAAAGTTGATCGCCGCGCGCTGGGCCGAATGACCCGGCAGCCTGATCGCATTCGGACGCCGCGCTGCCCCCCTTGTTGCAAGGGTGGACCTGGCAATAGCCAAAAGCCCAGCCGTATGCCAACAGCGAGGCCCGATCACCCCACGCTCACCTGTGAGCACCGTCGGCAGGGCGACGTCATTGTGGATGGCACGCGGCCGTCCGAAAAGTGCAGCCGCACGGCGCCATCTGCGCAGCCGGCGATCAGGCACTCGCGCTCTATTTGGAACACCAGGCAGTGCACGTTGGAGGGGGCCGGGCACCTCGTCCTGTTGTGGGGTCGGGCGCATTTGCGAGTCAGGGCGTGCAGCAATCAGGGGCGTTGAGCTTGGGAGCTTGAGTAGTCAAGGCTCTTGCCCATGGGCAGGCTGCCTGCCGGCCCACATCAAAGGCGGCTGCTTCGCCCGTTGCCGGTTGATTGCACAGCAACTGTTCAGTTTGAATAGGCAGAGTGGATCACGGCAGCTACGGCCCCTATGCCAATGGCATGGCCCCGCGCCCGGCAACAATGCACTGTCCGCAGCACGTACCGCTTCCGGAGGCGGAAGACGTCGCAGGCCTGTTCCGCATCCAGCACCTACAGCGCACCGCCGGACGGCCCAGAAGTGAACCGGCGCTGTCAGTGATCTGGGCATCCGCGCTCGAGGCCGCGAGGCCCTCTACTCAGTCCACGTGGGCCAAGACCCTGCACGCGTGTAGGGTATTGTTAACAATCCATAAATCCGGTAGGCTGGATTTTCATCGAAGGGGAGGGCCGGCTGGCGTACCAGATGTTGTGCCTTGGTGCGTAGCGAGTGTCAGGAACAGATGTTCTGCAATGTGATGGATTCGGGTTCAGGTTGATGGTGTAAAGGGGTGCGTCTGCGCATGCACACAGTGTCCAGCTGAATACCGACGCGCCTGGCCCCGCGGTGACGTGATCATCGCCCACGCACCGTGTCCGGCTGTTGGATTGGGGTGCCAGGCCACCAGGTACAGGTCCCGCGTGGCGCCTGAAGTACGTGCCAGGCGGCGCGTACGGCAGCTCCAGCTGAGGGTGTATCAGCGACGATCATGCAGAATCTGCATTGACGGCAGGCCTGCAAGTGAACTCCGAGTCCACATGCGACACCTTCTTGGTTTACAACGCCGTGTAAGAAAAGCAAGGTTGAGCGTGTTGGAGGCTGACAACTTGTTTCGTCAATCCCAGGAAGAGCATGGTGTCGAGCTGCAATGCCGCAGCAGGCCTCCCTCTTGGGGTCGCACCTGGTGTTTGAGCACGTGGCGCTGCGCCCGTACTGCGCACGTTCGCAGGCGCCCTGGGGTCGCACACGTTGACCCGGTCACCCGCCCCGTCGCCCACCACGACGACGAGTCTGTGGACCGAAGACGGCGTCATGATCGGACGTGCTGGGCCAGACTGTCGATGCACCGGACCTCGATGCTGCACACGCATCGCGACCTCCAATGTCGGCGAGCGGCCGCCGCCGCGAGCGTCGAAGAGAAAGGCTCGTGATAGCGGCGCGCGCGCAGTCGCCGGATGCGGCGGTAGCAGTCGCGCCCTTTCGAGAGTCACTCGATGTCGTAGATGCTGAGATCGCGCCGTAACGGTCGATGGGTAGATGATCGAGCCGCCGATGCCGCGATGCGCGCAGAGATGCGGCGAGCTTGAGTACGTTCCATCGGCAGGGTGCAGCATCAAGCATCGCGTTGTGCAGGGCCTGTTAACTAGGCGCCATTGCAGCCGCTCGCACAGCCCGCTCCCGTAATTGCATCGCAGTAGCGCGTCACCCAGCTGCGGATCCTCTCCTCCTCTGGATCCAAGGCTTCACCGGGTGGCAGGCGCAATATCCTCCTCCCTTGCTCTCCCTGCCCCACCTTTCGATGTGCGCTTCTGGGGCGCGCCGTCATCGTCACCGCCGTCGCCCCCCGAGGCCGCGCCACCCTCCCCATCATGCCCAGGCGGCGCCGTCCTGCCGTTGTCGCTGCCCGTCGTGCTGGGGTGCCGCCGCGGCTCCGCGCGCCCCGCGCTACCGCCGCCGCCTCCGCCGCCGCTGTCGGCCGGTGGTGAGGCGTCGGCCGCAGCGAAGCGCACGGCCGCCGACGGATGCTGCCACCCGCGGAACGCCGGACAGACACGCAGGAGTCAGGCGCCTCTTCCGCCTGCGCGGCAGCCGCCGCGGCCGCCGCAGCGGCCGCCGCCGCCGCTGCTGCAGCGGAGGGCGGCGCGGCCGCCTTGCCCGACGAGCCGCCATGGCGATGGGGCGTTTGCGGCGTGGCCGGCTTGTCCGCGTGGCGCAGGCGCGTTGCCTCGCATGGTCGATGCTGATGACGTCAGCACACTGTTCCAGCCAGCCACCAGGAGTTGATGGCGCTCGCTCCGGGATAGCGAAATGGGCACAGCCGCTCGACATCCCGACCTGGGCGGCGAGGGCGCCGATGGTCAGGCCTTCCAGCCCGGCGACGCAGGCCAGCGAGTAGGAACGCGCGAGGATGGCCTCGCGCGTGGTGGCACCCTTGGTGGGGGAGGGCGACATCATCACGTCGCCATTAAAGAACGACCGATGGGCATTTGACCCTGTCCGGCGTCGGTGACGCGCGCGAGCCCGGTTTCGTGGAGGCCCCATCTCTTCGAGGAACTCGAGCCGGTCGGCCATGTCCATCGTTACCAGTTCGCTCTCGATCGCCGCCGAGACGACGACGGCCTGCGCGCCCTCTGCTGCCGCCTTGGCGAAGACCTTTTCCGAAAAGGCGTTGCCGTTCGCGGCGCTGCTTTCGACGTTGCAGACGTGCAGCATGGCGGCGCGGGTCAGGGGCGGAGCGGTGCGTCGGTTGGCGGACAACCGCTGCGGCAGCATCGCATCAGTGGCGTTGACAGAGCGCATAAATCCGGCATGGCATCGGCAGTCGTCTGAGCAAACCTGAGCAACGCACAAAGCGCGGACTCCAATAACTTTTATCAGACTCGAGCATGTCGTCCGTACCGCGACATCCCGAGTGTCGTAAGCGATGGTGGTAGTCCTGCGCTCATTTCCTACCTCCGTGACCGCCTCGAGGGACTTTGCATGAAGGCATCTCCAACCATCGTCAGCAGTTGGTGACATAGGGGCTGAATTTGAGTATCCATATGTCGAAGTTAGAATTTGATGGCCAAATCTCCGAGTACCTGCTGTCAGTGCTGTCAAGACCACTCCGACAGTTGACGCTTGGATCGGGCCGGTGCAGCAAATGTTGCTAAGATGTGCATGCTGTGAAAATTGTAAGCGTTTGGAAATTGAAAGAGGAGTCGTTCCACAGAGGGCCGGAGCAGTGCCGCCGTTGCGGCGCTATGGGCGCCGTGCTGTGCTGCCACAGCGGCATTGGTGGCGCATCGCCCCACTTGCTGCGGAGCACGACCAACCCAGCACAGCAAGCCTTCTGCAGGCGCTGATGCAGCAGAAGCGGCGTTGCAGAGGCGTGGCAGGCCCAGGTGAAGCTGCTTGCATTCGCCCTTGCTCCCTTTGGCACGTGTGGAGGGAACGAGCACATGCGCTGACTCACTTGCGACCAACATGCGTCGCCTGAAGTTCTTTACCAGTGTGGATCCAGCTGCTGAAGCCGGTGCCCTGCGAACAGCCTGCTGGCGGGGCTGTTGAGGGCCGCCGGCATGCTGCTGACGAGGATGGGAGCCACAAGGCGGCCAGGACTTGGCAAAGGTCGCACAACTGGTGGAGCGGCTTGAGCAGGGCTGCGCGAACAGCGGCTGCAAACTGACCGCCGTGGCGGCTGCGGTGGCACCCTTAGCTGCGCGCCTGTGTGAGAGATGGCGCCGCCGGCACGGCGAAAGTGGTGGCGACGACGCCGCGCCCGCTGCGGTGCTCTCTGCAGCGGATCAGCTGGCAAGCTGGCTGCACGTGTTGCTCTTCCCACAGGCAAGCTCTCGAGGGGCCTCGCCTTGACGACACGTGCACAAACCTGTTATGTCTTGCCAAAGTCCGCAGCATGCGACTCTCAATCACCACCGTCGCCGTTGCCCGTAGCCTGCCATCCACGCGATGAACGCCAGGTCGCGCTTGAGCCGAGGTCCGCTGGAAGAAGCCTTGCCACCACTCCACCCTGCGCGACGACTTCGGCTTGAACGATGCGGTTCGCGGCCTGCATTGCACCCGCCGACCGGGCCCTGCTGGCGTCGGCTCCAGAGCGCCGGTGCAGCGCCGAGTGCAACGGCGAGGCGCGGCTTGCAGGCAGTGGTCTGGCGCGCGCACGTATAATCGCGGATCCGTTGCAGAGGCCTGCTGCCAGGAGTCGTGCCGAACGTCGTGTGCAATGATATCTGCAAGGACCATACCGACGAAAATCTCTAGGGGCGCTGAAGCAGCGGCAGCAGCCTGGTGATCGCAGCAAAAGCAGCGCAGCAGGCGCAGCCCGTCAGGCCGGCCGCAAGTGTTCCCTCGGTTCGCGGACGCAGTCGCGGCAGCAGCAGCAGCAGCAGCAGCAGCAGCAGCAGCAGCAGCAGCAGCAGCAGCAGGTGATGGAGGCGGCTGGGGCGCTGGCAGCGATGCCCCAGGCGTCGAAGCTGGTGATCGTCTCGGGTTCGGCAAAGATGCGTCGAGCGCGCCGGCGTCGAGATTGGCCAGGCCCCACCGCCCGACGCCGCGAGCGTTCGACTGGACTGTCAGCAGGGCAGGCGCTGGGCCGCCGTTTTCGGCGATGCGGTCGACGGGCAGTCTTTGGATCAACTCCCGCCTGCCCGAGAGCGGCGCGGCGCGGCGCGCGACTGGTTGCCGGCTGGCTCATGGCCCAGGCGCTGCCCAACAGAGCGGCGCTCGGGGTGCAGCTGTCGCCGGCGCTGTCTGGAAATCTCGTGGATGGGCCGGCTCTATGGCATCGGGTCGGTCGAAACTCTTTCGGCGATGATTTCGTATCTGACACTGAAAAAAGGCCAGGTCGCCGACAGCCGCGAAATCATCCGCAAGCTCGCTGCGCTCCAGATTACAACCAACGCACCCTCATGCCACGGAACGCATCGCGCGCGGCAGCCGGGCCTGAGGCCAGCGGCGACACGACCTCGATCGTCCACCGCGTCACTGGAGGCTTGGCGGCTGGCGCGTCAGCTTCTTCGGCGACGAGATCGAGGAGACACCCGACGGACAGCGGCGCGCGGGCGCCGGCAGCTGGGGCGTGGGCGGCGCCATGGGCCAGCCGCAGCGGCTAGTGGAGGCGGCTGCGGCGCGCCTGCTGGTGGAGGACGTGGCTTGGCAGTATGGCGCCCTGGAGCGGGGTTTTGGCGTGCGGCATCGAGAGATGGGCTGCTGGATGGGAATTCTGGACGCTCCCACAGTACGTTGGAAGCTGCCCTGGCCAGTGAAGCTGCTCGGGCCTGCACAAGGCGGCCGAGCACTTGCCGCCGGCTGATGCTTTGTCTGGGCAGAATATGATGTGCATTTTCAGAACAGGATTCAAGGCTGAAGGGGCAGATAAAACCCCCTTAAGCATTTCTGGACACCTGCTGCATGGACGCCGCGTCCCTGGCAGCCGCGGTCTGCGGCAGCCGCGCGCACCAGCCCGTGACCGGGCCTGCCGTGCGCCGCGCGTTCAGGGTGGTGCTTCAAGGCGTTGTCTCAGAGCGCGAAGGCCTCGCCCCTGCGGACGACCCCACGGCGGCGGCAGCGCCGTCAAGTGACGGCAGCGGTACCAGCGATGGCGGCGGCTTGTTTATCTGCGGCGGAGCGAGGCGGTGGTGGCCGAGTCCCTGTGGGACGTGCTGACGGGTGGCCGCCGGCGTGATACTGGCGCTCCTCGCGGCACAACAGGCACCGACAGGTGTGTGGTCGAGTGCCCAGCAGTGTGGCCGAGTCCCAGCGCGCAGTAGCCTCAAAGGACATGGCTGCATGAACTTTGTGGCTGCGGCCCACCAACGCGATGCAGCTATGATTGGTGCGCACAAACGAGCCACGTGCCCCGCCAGGCACCTGATGCATGTCTCAGCGCACCGATCAACCATGATGCGCACCTCCGTCGCATACAGCACGCAGCTTCCCATGCAAGGCACAGAGGCGCTGACCATCAGCTTTACGTTCACTGTTAGGCGCCGCCGAGCGCCGAGCGGCGCTCCACATGCTGCCGCGGCCCACACCTGCACCAACACGATGGTGCTGTTCGCATTCTATCGGCGCTGAGGTCAGCGTCGGCCGCCGACCGGCAAGGCGCAGCGATCGCGGGCGTGGCGTGGGGGTCGGCGGAGGATCTGGCAAACGCGCCCAGGGTTGGCGATGGGAGCGCGGCATCACGGGCGCCGGCGGGGCGGCTCAGGGTGGCGCATGGCTGCGTGCGCGCTGCAAGGAGGGCTGGCGGAGCGGCTCGAGCATGCGGTGGTGCAGGGGCGGGCGCCTTCGCGCTGGGCGACATCGCTCGAGAATGATGACTGGCGCAGCGCCGCGGCGACGCGAGAGGATAGAGCGAATGGCATTGGCGTCTTGCGGCATGAACTGGTCCTCGGCAGGAAGAAACTGGCCCCAGCGTTAGGCGTCTCGTCACTTTCCTGCAAGCCATCATTGAAATGAAAGCCAATAACCTAAATTCCTGGCGTAGTTCGTCGAATTTCCGTTTGTGCATGAGAATGACAAGGCGAATCACACAAATTGCCGCAGCCATGCCACACAACGATGAAAGTACTCCTTTGCAGCAGCAGCAGCAGCAGCAGCAGCAGCAGCCGCGGTGGCGGCGGCGGCGGCAGCAGCAACGGCGGCGGCAACGGCGGCAGCAGCAGCAGCAGCAGCAGCAGCGGCAGCAGCAGCAGCAGCAGCGTCGCCGCCGACGACAAGAAGCAGGTGCGGCAGCAGGGATTATATACGGACCGGCCTATAGGATATCTGGCACGTGCACCGGCATCTCGAGGACCGGTGTGGTGCTGAACCGCTCACGCGCCCTGAAGGCCGGCAGCTCCCCCGCCGCCACAAAGGCTACACGACAGACCGTTGCATGCGCAACGACCTGGCGCCTGGAAGGACCGTGGACACAGGACGTGGAAGACCTCCTGAGTGGAAAGTCCAAGATTCAAGGTGAGCCCAGCTGTGATGTAGAGGTACCCGCGGGGATCCGGTGAACATGGGCCGAGGCGGTCAGGAAAGAGCCCGGATTTTTGATTCCCACGGCGGCGTTTAGGGCAATCTTTTGGGAAATAGAATAGGATACGGTGTTGCGGATGAAAAAGATGTTGTTTTTGTCTTCTTGGTAGCTGCGTGTGCACAGGGTCAGGCTCCTTCGGGAGCACTTTCAGGCACCGTCCGTCGCGGCGAGCACCAGGGCGCCTGGCCGGGTGCATCGAACTCAGGGTCCTCGCCGCCCGTGTCCCCGCCGCCGCTCCGCCGCCTCCTTGCCCATCGCTGCCCGCAGGCAGGGTTCCCAGGAGGGGGCCACCTGCTGCGGCGGCCGAGCGGGCCCACCGCCTGCACCTTGCTGTTGCTGTGCGAGACATGGCTGCTGCGCTGCTGCTGCTGCTAGCTGCCGCTGCTGCTGCTGCTGCTGCTGGGCAGGTCCGCCGGCCGCTCTGTGCCCCTGCTGCTCCTTGTCGCGCCCCTGCTGTGGTGTTGCGCGTCCTGCTTGAGCCGCGCCACGGCGGCTGCTCAGACCACCTTGGCAGGTCTGAGTGCCTGGGGTGGAAAAAGGATATGTCCCCAAAGTGAGCTTTGGCAGGCAGGGTCGACGAAAGTGCAAGGGCTTGCACCCTTGCCTGTACGCGATCGATTGTCGTCTTCTTCAAATCGCTGCCAGATCATGTTGGCGCTGAAATTGTCGGTGGGTTTCCACTCCACGGTGGCCCGGGTCGACCAGAGATCGCGATCGTTCACGCGCTTCTGGGTGAAACTGTTGTAATCGAACCCGTCGCGTTTGGTCCACGCGCCCGCGACCCGCACGCCGCGAGCGCCACGCCGCTGACTCGGCCGCAGCGCCTGAGCAGCTCCGCCAGGGACGTCTGCGCAAGAAGCACCGCGTGAAATTGACGCGGGGCGATCCAGGCGCGCGCGGTCGGCAGCGCACAGATCAGCCCAATGCAGGTCGTGCTGTGTGCGCGAGCCGGCAACAGCCAGTCTTCCAGTCCTGCATACCAGCTTGGCCTCTCTTGTGTCACAGGGAGATAATATTGCAGCATATATGCTAATTCGCGCTTGTGATCCGTCTGGATCCGACAAGCAAAGGCCAATCAAGTGCAAGGCTTCCGAAGCCGATCACGAAGTATATATGACAATGGCAGCTCCGCGCGCTTACCGGCACCCGTGGAGTAGCCCACCTGACTACTGTGGTCAGCCTGCCTGGATCCCGCAACTCACGTATTATGGCCTCACGCTCGGGCACCACGTTCAGTTTGAGCATTCATCATTGTCCGACCCTCCAGCTGACTCTTCTCCACACTCAGGATACCGGCAACCTGATCAAACGTGTCCCTGCCCCAATCGTCGCGTCCCCTAGGCCTGTTCTTTGCCCGCGACTGTCGAGGGTGGTGCGCATCCCGCGTCGGCCTCCTGCTGCCGCTCGGCGATAGCCAGCGAGTCCGGTCGGGTCCGGCAAGCGTGAACGTCGAAGCGCTGGCGACGAGCCCGTCGAAGCGCAGCGTTATCCCTGAATCGGAGATTTCGACGGCACCGATCTGGCCGGCCAGTACCGAAGCGGGATGCGACAGCATGGCAAAAAAGGCGAGCAAGCACGCCGCGCGGTGCGCGCTTGCGCAACTGCCGCCGCCACGCCGCGCAGTGGTGGCTCAGTGCTATGTATTCTGCCAGCAATTCCGGGAAGCGTGGGAAGCAGTAGGGCGCGAGCTGATTGGCCATATGCTCGGGAGAAATACCCTCTGCCTCTCCGGCTTGGCCGATTGTGACACGTCTTCAATGCAGCTTCACAGCTGCTGGCGGCTGCCTTCGTCTCGCTGCCTCTCGCATGAGAGCGATTGGAATGTGGACGTGAGTGGCCCATGCATCTTGGGAAATGGGGTCGGACTGGCTTTGGTTGCCAGCTGTCAGCACCATCCGGTTGAGCATTGCATTCGCTTCCTGCATGACGTCCATCTCCTGTATTTGTGCTCAACGCACCATCGCGGCATTCTGCGACGGCTCCTGCGCTCGTTGCAGCGCATCGGCCGCTTTTTGCTGCGCTTGTGGACGCAACAGCGGATCACAGGTGCGCTGCCAGCGTGCGCGAGCTTGTCGATAGCTCGCTCGCCCCCGCAGACGGCGTCCCATCAGGGTTGTGGCTCTCAGGGCGATTTAGGGGTGCGCATGCACGGCCGCACAGCACCCAGCCGGCGTGGCGTCCCCCGACGTGCAACAGCAACATTGCAGCCCGCCGTGCAGGCTGCCGCCGCCCGCTGCTTCCACCCACGCTCCTGCACGCCTGCCTATCCCAGCCAGGACGTGATCGGTGCCTCAGCGAAACCTGACGAGCGGGCTGTGAAGTCCTTGTCTTCGTGGTTGAACAGCAGCACCCGCACTTCACCCCTGTAGTCCTCATCGATCACTCCAGCCCCAACGTCGATGAAGTGGTTGACTGCCAGTCTGTGGGGGCCTGGCCGGGGACCTGTAGCGGCATATCAGGTCGTGGCGACGGGCAGTTGTTCTGCCGTTGGTGGGTGATGTGGCCCGTGGTTTGACACGCCTGCGCGACCACCCCCCCCCCCCTTGACGGGGAGAAGGATAGCAGGGCAGGCTTGTCTGCCTGACGCAAAGCAGAACTGGAGCCCGATGTTGGTGCGCGGCCTGATTGCAGCAGCCTCGGAGCCGCGGCTCGCGAAACCCCTCACCCAGCTGCGACTAGCCAGCAAGCTGGCAAGTCTGGCTGCCTGAGCTTCATGGTCGCGGGTCCGCGGCGCCGCGGCGTGCAGCCGACCCCGCACCTGTCCAGGGTTTCACCACCCGCGCCTTCGACAACCTCACCACACGACCCCTCTTGCTCGCCCTCCCAGCCTGATCGGAGGGGTTGGGGGTGGGGGTCCATCGGCACTGAGCCACCCCCTCCTCGACCCTCCCCTCAACGGGGAGGGGGCGCATGAGCCACATTCCCGTGGGAAGCCATGCGCCGTACCAACCGACGAGCGTAAAAAATGGCCACTCCCCCGCGCACGGGGCCAAACTCAAGGGCCGCGGCCGACCCACGGACCAGGATTTCGGCCCCGCAGGCTGGGGCGGGGCAGCTTCGCTGTTGCCGCTGGCAAGGGCTGTAGGAGCCGGGGCACTGCCAGCCTGAACCTCACGCCTCACGTGTCGCCTTCTCTTACTCATGATCTTGCTCCACACGAGCCCCAAGTCACGTGCCTGCCGCACGCATTGCGAAACTGGATGAAGAATACGTGCGCCGTATGCGGCGCCCGAGGTCGTCAACAGCCGCAACCCTGCGACCTGCAAGGCGAAAAGAGCAGCGAGGACGGCGACGGAAGATGGACGCGCGGCGACGGCGACTGCGAAGGCGCCTTTTTGTCTTCCAGCGAGGAGGAGGACGACGCCTGGGCGCACGCCTCGGCACACGGATTGATTAGCAACGGAGGGCTGGCGGCAGCCCGCCCCGCCGCGGGGCGAAGATTTTGCGGTGGCTGCGGCTGGCGCAGCGCGCGCCAAAGGGGATTCTACAGGCCGGCTGCTAGCATTCGGCACTGCCATTGTCTTGTCTTTCGGCGCTTGTATGCGGCGCGCCCGGCGCGCACATGGATCGACACGGGCGGAACTCGCGGGGCGGCTCATGCCGAATTGCAGCCCCCAGTCGATCTGGCTGCCGACATAGACGTCGGCGGCGCTGAAGCGGTCGCCCGCGACAGGCGCTTGCCCGCGAGGAACGCCCTGCATTGGTTCAGCCTTGCGGCCTCGATGGGACCGCGATCAGCTGAGCCACGCGTGACGCAGCGCCTCGCAATCATCGAGGCTCTATGGCTTCTGCCCATTGAACACCGCACCACCCCAACCTTGATCGCCTGTGCGAAACGCAATCGACCCCGATTGCGCCGCATGCGGCTGGCGGTGGCGGCGACGAGTTGCCAGCCCCAACTCTGGCGCCCGCAGCCCCACGCCGGCTTTGCGACCCTGTACCGTGCCGCGAGGCCTGTGAGCCCCGCCGCACCCCGAAGCGCCCATCATCTGGGACTGCTTGACGCGCCAAATCACGGAGATCACGGCGCTGCCCGTGCCGAAAAAGCCTGCATTACCTGGGCTCTTGTTCGCAATGGCTCGTGATGATCACGAGCGCGAATCCAGACATCTACCCAAGCGCAAGCGTGCACAAGCGTACCCACTGCCTTGGATGGATGCGAACACAGGTTAAGTACGTTCCCTGCGACACACACTCGCATATTAGGGTAGGAGACTGGCATGCCTTGCGGTAGCTAAGATGAGCATTGGGGCTGGCGGGTCTGCCCTCGGATCTAGGCTTTTATTGATCCCTTCCATCATCGGACAGATGCAGCACTGTCGCACACGCCAGGTACACGCATCGCCTGCGTCGCTCACGAACGGCGCTGAAGCGTGCCTCTGGCTGCGTCCTGCCGCCCCACTGGAGTGATGGGACTCAGCCGCGTGCGTCGCTCTCCGTTTCCAGGGCTCTGGGAGGCGCCCCCCGGAAGCCTTGCGGCAGGGGAGCGGGGTCAGCCAGCCAGCACGCTTCCAGCCGAACGCGTGACGCACACTGTCACTACCTTGGTCACTTCATGGGCCGACGGATCATGCTCGAGGACTTCGCCCTTGAAGATGCCGTGCCTCTGCAGCCGGAGCATCCGTACGCTGCTTCGCTTGCCGGCAACAGTGGTTTTGCATTTCCGCGCGCATTGCAATTCCTTTTCGTTCCGGCTCCGTTTCGCCGGACCGAGAGCATTGATCAACCGCCCTGCCCGCTCAAATGGCTCCCCAGTCGTGCGCGTGCTTCCACCTGCGCGCGCATTGCGCGCATGCGCTCTTCAGGCGGGAGAGCTTGTCCAAAAGAAAGCCTTTCATTTGCGTGCGATTTGAGGGGTGGCCTGAGGTCACCCGGTTGCGAAGGTCAGTCGAGGTCGAAAGGGGTGCAGCAGGCACTCTACACAGTGACCGGCCACGGACGTCGAGGCAGTTTTTGCGGTTGACGCTCGAGCAATTTAGCCGGTATCCACCCCCAAACATTCTGACATTCATCTGGCAGTGAAGGGACTGTGGATTGAACAGGTAGCTTTTGCCTCAGTCGCCAAGTCTGCTTCGCCCTGCAGGTGGGCACGATAATCAGGACGGTACGCATGCAGCCGACATGGCACTGCTCAGCTTCCTCATGAACACCTCTATGTTGTGCACATGGCACTTGAACCGATTCAGGCGTTGGTACATTAAACCTCTTGGTTCACACACACACACACACACGCTGCCTCAGCCTCGGTGTGAGCGGCAAGGATGGCTCCAGTTAATGTCTCATGCAGTAGTGGGGTTAAGAAGCTCTCCACTACATCGAGGTCTACACCACGCAGTCCCCGTTGATCTTCAAGAGCCAGCTGTTCACGCTGAGCGGCGTCCCGCCCGAGCGGCAAACGTCATGATCAAGGTGAGCGAGTGCATGCTGCTATCTGTATGCTCGGCAATCAGCCAGATGTTGTCATAGCACGATTATCCGCCTGTTTGGGCTAAGAGCGCGATATCGGCAGGGGCAGCACTCAACTTTGTACACTGAGGCATTTCTGCAGGCGGAGCGGTCTGCTTTGTCGGAACAATATCCCGACCAATGGCAATAGGTCGAGTCCGTTTTCACCGCCGGCTGCAAAGCGTCGACGACAACGGCGCTGCGGTGGTCCCAGTGCGTCCTGGTGCGAAGGCTATCCGGTGCCAACGCTTCTGCCACTCCGCTTAAAAGTGCGCCTTGCTCAAGGATGATGAGTGGGGCAAAGCTTGTCATTAAAGCCGAGCGTTATAGGATGGGCGCCGCCGACACCATCAGCGCGAGGCGAGCCATGGCTCCAATATTCCGAGGATCCAGAGGACGAGCAGGACGATCTGGAGCCAGAGCCAGGACCATCATCGCTAACGTTGGGAAGGGTTGCTTGCGTGTCTTGTCGGCGGTGACTGCAGCGTCGGCGCCGCAGCAGGCGCCGCAAAGACCGCCGCCGAAAGGCGCCGCGGCCGGCGCCGACGGGCGGCTGGTCGCGGCCACCAAGGAGCTCTCGCAGACCTGAAAAAGGGGGGCGCGGCATTCCCGCCGTTCAAGTTTCTTATGACGCTGCGGGAGCGGTTCCCGCAGTTTGCGCAGACGGGCAACGCGGGGGACTACATGCAGCAGGACGCCGAGGAGTGCTACTCGCAGATCATGTACACGCTGCGGGAAAAGCTGAAGGTGGGTGGATGCGTGAGGGAGGGAGGAAGGGAGGGGAAGGTTCTGTATCCCGCTACAGGCGGAATCATGGGAGTGAAGGTCAGCAGAGCATCATGGTGGTTTTTTCAACATGTGCTAGTGGCATCATGGCAATGGGAAGACCAGCTGAAGTTCTTTTGACGGTGGTGATCTTGAGACCGGGTTATGATTTATCTAGACGTCTTGGACTGTTCTATGATTTGCACGTCAACTGGATCAGCAGCAGGGATGGCCAGATCGGTAGCCACGAGTAGGCCAGCTGCATGCGCTGAGAGGGCTTGGTGCAGTCATCAGGTTATACGATGAAATTGTCCTTTGTATGTTGCCGCGGTCTGAAGAGGGAGAGCTGACAGTCAGGTCAGCCCGCGCAGGAATGACCATCGCGGGCGGAAAGCCGATCAGAACAAGGGCAGGCGGAACAGGAAGGTCAGGCTGAAATGTCTGCCGCAGCGCGATGCAGAGCGATAAGCTGGCTCGCTTGAGCACTGACATGTCTCCAGAACAGCCTAAAGCAGCCACGCTGCTGCACGTAATCAGCGTCAAACCTTCTCACCGTCTATTTCGGGCTGTTGCTTTCCGGTCACCCTGCCGGGCGCGAAGTCTTCCCGATGCTGTGGCTCTTCGGTTCGATCGCCATCGGATGGAGCACGGCAGCTCAGTAGGGACACAGCTGTTTGGTCTGAAGTTGGTGACCAAGCTCAAGAGCGAGGAGAGCGGTGAGGAGATCAACGAGCTTTGACGGCCTCGATGGTACGTGCAACGTTGCAGGGACACCATCTACCTCGATGAGGTGTGGGGCGTAGGAGTGTGGTACGTGCCGGTGTGTGTGGGCGAGGGGGGGAGCACGGGGCGGCATGAGAACGGAGCACGGATGCCATGTGTCGGCACAGCAGCGAGGAGCACTGGCAGGCGCTGCAGCTTGTGTGAAGGGCAGGCGGCGGGCGTGGTGGAGGCGGGGCTGTTCACGAAAGCGCGAGGCTGGAGCATCATAGGCAGCGCGAGGCGAACGGCGGTTGCATGACAAGCCATCGGTGGCGTCATCAGGGCGGCCGCATACCTGGCGGCCTGCTCAATTGGCCGTGTGCCCACGCAGCTCTTGGCCGTTCTATTGGTACGCCTGCACAGTGTCAGGTCACGACAGCAGGTGCGCACCCACCCCCAACACACAAAACAGACGCAACACTCACAATACATGCACCACACACACACACACACACACCACGCAACACACGCAACACCCACACACATGCAACACACCCAATCACACAATGGTAGCTGCCGTACATCAGGCCGCGGAACATGTGGATGTACACGACGATGAAGAACAGCGAGGCGCCGGTGCTGTGCATGTAGCGGATCAGCCAGCCCCACTCCACGTCGCGCATGATGTACTCGACCGACGCGAAGGCTTCCTCCGCGCTGGGCTTGTAGTGCATGGTCAGGAAGATGCCGGTCACGATCTGGCGGTG
>NNCB01000465.1:0-17438 GCA_002317545.1 Scenedesmus quadricauda | reverse complement strand
CTATATAAACAAAAAATACACACCGCCCATCAGCTGGCGTGCCCAACCCTCCCCAACACGCAACCCCTTGCAAAGGACATCCCAAACACGCTTCAACAATCGCAACTGTATGCGGCCCTTCGGCTGACCTGGCAGCGATCAGCTGCGATTGGGATGCCTGCTGTGCGCAGTGCATGTGCTGCACTCCCGCTGCTCTTGATCCTTCCCTCGGACTTCACTTGTCTGTCCCAGGTGCGGTCGATGCATGGGCGGTGCAGCATGCAGGGCTAGACGCATGGCACGCATTTGAGGCGGCAGCTGCAAAGTGGTCGAGAGCTCACTGCAAGAGAATGTCCGTGCTTTGCGCACTACTTCGTGCCCCTTGTGCATTGGACAAACGCTGGTCGCATCTGGCCTATGAACTGCGTTTGCTGCGTGCTGGAATACCCCCACCGAACTGCCCTGCGAAGGAGGGACATGGCCAATGATGCTGGGGAGTCAGGGAACGCAACAGTCCGGATAGTCGCCAGGGCAACTGCACTGGCACGGCTTCCCGACCGGACAGCTGATCCCGCCGACACGGTTGCGCGGGCACACGATCTGGCAGGTGGCACCCGATACGCCCTTCTCGAGAAGCTGCGAAGCGAACTGTGCCCGCGCCAGATCGAACTCGAACATCCTGCCAAGCACTACGGCCAGCCCTATTTCATGCTGTTGGGTTTGCTGCTCAGACGCCAATACCTTGAGAGCCTGGATGGTATACACAGGTCTGGCTGACCTGGCACAGCATTGCTGTGACTACTGCAGCAGCAGCAGCAGCAGTAGCCGCAGCAGCAGCAGCAGCAGCAGCAGCAGCAGCAGCAGCAGCAGCGCCAGGACTTGCGCAAGCAGCAGCAGCGGCGGCATCAGCAGCGGCGGCGGTGGCGGTGGCGACATCGGCGGCAGCGGCGACCGGGAAGGACTGCAACGGCAGCAGCAGCGCAGCGCAGCCGCAGCAGCACCGAGAGAACGAGGCATCCGGTGGAAGCCTGGAGCCGCATCTGGCAGAGAGTAGCTGAGCGGCGGTGGAGGCGCGTGGAAGGACGGGCCTCGGGCAGCCTGTCCACATTCGACCGGCTCGTGGGACAGCCGGCGGCCTCGATGGCCGCCTGGCAGCGGGCCGTGCAGGTCACGCCGCCGCCGCCGCCGATGCAGGTGATCGTCAGCACCTGGTTCCCCAGTGGGCGGACTGCTGCAGAGAGCGTCAGGCTTTGCCGGCGGCGCGTTTGAGGTCGGGATTGCCGCCGGTGGTCCAGATCGGCTGGCTATTCGTGGCCGCTGCATGGATCAGGGCAGCACTCGTTGAGGCGCCAGAGCATGGAAATGGTGACAGCAAAGACCTCAACGACACTGGAGATGGCGGTAGGGCCGCGGAGCTGGTTGCTGAGTACAGGCGGTCAAAGCTGGCAGTCGTTGACGCCGCGTGCGCGGCGATGGCGCCGAAGTAGATTCATGCTGGTGGCGGAGCACCGCCAATTGCGTCGGCTGTAACACGCAAATTGCTGCCGCGGGAGCTGTCGGAACCTGCTCGTCCATCGGACAGGCGGGTTGGGGCTGGGGCAAGGCGACCTGATGTTCGTACCGCGCAGCGCACCTGACGCGCACGCAGACGGTCGAGCGTGTCGTTACCTCAACCCGTGACGAGTTTCCGCTCGCCTATGCCATGACAAGTATCCTTGACAGGCGGCTGCAGTTTGTGATGGCTACTGTCTGTTGCATAGGCTACAAACAGCAGTTAGCTGCAGCGACCGGCTACATGAACGGCTGCACCCATTGGCGTCATGGTGCCGAAGATTGTCAACTCAAACATTCCTGTCGCACAAAGTATGCCGGATCTGATCAGCGCCTGAGCATACCGGAACTAGGCGTTGCAAGTTATGTTGCAACAGGTAACAGCCTAGACTCGGCCCTTGCATAGGCGGCTGTACTGACTAAGCCAATCCAGCAGGTGTTATTGGGGGCATCTCGATACTCTCTGCACAGCAACATGTGGCGTGTTGCCGTGCTCTAAAAATTTACAGGTTGATGTATGACGTGGGCGTGACAGGCTTTGTTGGCCTAACGGTGTTTGTTCATGGCACAATATCGTGTCGGACGGTGGTTGCAAGTCAGCTGTGTGTGCGCTTGTGCACCGGGTGGGTGTCAACCTTACTGAAAGGTACAGGACCCAGCCTGCCGTACGTTGGGCAGCCCAACCCCATGCAGGGCGTGGTGGTGTGGTCAAGAGCATGGGCGTTTGGCACGTTGCTGGTGACAGGCCCCATGGCAGAGAAAATCTTGGTTGTGAAGCATGGTTTTGTTCTTGCACTCACAGGTTCATGTCGAAGTGCATTGATCCGAGCATGTGCGGATCAAATCCAGCAGGATCGGTACATTTGCTCCCGCAAAACTTCGGTGCGGCTGATCCGCACGCCTTGCAGGCTTTGTCTATAAAAGTTACTCAATGTGTCAATTGAGAAAATATCCAACTGCGCCATCGCGCTTGACACCTGACAGCGCTTATGGACCATTAGCGTGGACTGTTTTGAGTGGCGGAATTGCGCTGATAGAGCCAGATCGGAAATCAAGGTCGGGGCCGGTGACACCACCGTCGTCAACGGCGTGACGCTCAACGCCTCGGACTTCTTCTTCGACGGTTCGCCGCTGACCGGTCAGTCCGATCATCTGGTCAATTTCCAGATCGGTCTGGAGGACCAGGACAAATTGTCGCAGCAAACGCTGTTGCTGACCTACGCGCGAGTGCAAGGCAACAGCTTCACCACCAACGACCACGCTGGTTCCTGTCGCAGACGCCGTGTGTGAGACGTGATCAAGGTCGTGCTGCGTGACAGTTCCCCTGCTCGTCGGCCCCACCGCCCGCCAGTGCACAGCTGCTGTCCGAGCCGGCCATCGTGGCGGGGATCGCCGACGCCGCGCGTCACTACGCGGGCCGCCCACCTCCTAGGTTGGCGCCTAGCGTGGGTGCCGCCATGCCACCGAGGCGATCATTTCCAACCAGCTGCTGTTTGGGGTTCCGAACTGCGCACGGGATTGTGCGGCCCTGTCATCAACGTGTCCTTCCAGCACACACTCACAGCCGCGGCCTGCTTCGCCGGCAATACCCCAGTGGCAGCCATGAGGAAGTGCTGGAGCATCTGGATGGCCTCTTCACATTTAGACGGCAGGCGTTGCTCTGAACCGGTCGCCGCCACGGCGTCGGCAAGGCGTGCGCTTTGGGCTGTGCGAGGTGACTGCCGGAGCGTGACGGCCACGCGAACGCATGCGGCAGCGCTGCCCAACGACCGCCGTGAGGCGGTGCCATGATCCGCACTGCTGGCTTGCGTGAACGGACAGGGTGCGGCCGTGGGCAGGCGTGGCCTGACGTGCACGGCCGCGGCTCGTATTCCATCGACCAGCAGCGTTACAACGCGCAGTTCGGCGGGCAGTTGTTCTATGAGAGTCAGGAACCGGCCATCTCCAGATGCTCATCCCATCAACCACGCACACCCGCAACGTTCTTGACATGCATGCAATGACTAAGGTAGGCTGGTTGACGGCCTGCGCTGGATGGCAGGCTTGCGACTCTTCTCTGGCTATAATACCCACAGCTGCTTTCCGCCACCCAACCACACCGCGTCGTCGCCGCCCGACAAGGGCAGGGGCTGACATGTTCCCGGCCTGTTCCACGAATCTACAACCGCCGAACGCGATGCCGTCCTCGACGATCTGATCGGCTGGTTCGACGCGCATGTGAAGGGCGAGGCTGCGGCATGAGAATCCTCCTCGTCCTCCTCTTCGCGCCGCTGATCGCGCTTGCGCTGATGTATCTCTTGCCCTGACCGTTCGTCGCTGTGCGGCGGCTCCATGCTCCTCGCCGCGCCTTCAAACAACTCGCCTCGATGGCGCTGTCGCAGTTTAAGTAGATCATGAGTATTGCTGCCGCCTGAGCCCTTGCCATTGGTGCGGAGCCCCCAACGCAGGTGGAGTGCCTGGGGCGCTCCGCGCTGCCGCTGTCGATGGACGTGAGGGACAGGGGGAGCGTTGACGACGCCATGAGGTAGGTGGAGAGGTGGGTGAGGGCGTGGTTGTGCGCACGTGCACGCGTCGGGATTGGTTGCTGCAGCTGCAGTGCTGTGGCGCTGTGGCGCTGTGGTGCTGTGGTGCTGTGGTGCTGTGGAGCTGTGGTGCTGTGGTGCTGTGGTGCTGTGGTGCTGTGGTGCTGTTTCCATGTGCTTCTGTGCCCCTCTGCCAGCAGGTCTGTCGATGCGGGGGGCCTCTAAAAAAGGCAAAGCCAGCCAGTGTTTGTGCCAAGGCATCGCCTTCATGCCAGACCGCCCAACAAACGGCCGACTGCAGTGGTGTTGTTGAGGTCTGCCCGAACCACATGTTGCCACCGTCACCCCAAATCCCTCGTCGGATATACGCTGAAATCCTAGCCCAAACCCGCCAAAAAAGTCTAACTGGTCGTTGGCAAGATTCAATAGATTATTAAATGATACGTACCTACGCCTTGCATAGACGATACTCGAATCTCCGTGCTTATGACCCTATCACCAATGACCCATCCCCAGGGTCTATGGCGGCCTGGACGTGCTGGTGGCCAACGCCGGGATCCTGGGGCTGATGCAGCGGCCAGAGAGCTGGACGAGGAGAACTACAAGAACGGTTTGCGGTCAACGTGGTGGGGCCCTATCTATTCCTGTGATGTGCCACCGCGCACCAATTGGTGCAGGCAGGCTGCATTGCGATGAATCCATCGTGTGTTTGTATGTTTATGTCTGCGTTCATGTGAGTGCGTGCATGTGTGTGCATGCGCGCGCCTTGTGTGCGCGTGCATGCGTTGAGCAAGTGCGTGTGTGTGTTTTTGGGGGGGGATGTTCTTGGGAGTGAGTGTGTGTGCGATGCTGCAGAGACAAGTGAATGAGCCGCGGGGTCGCGTGAGCACGCTTCCAGGCTCATGACAATCTTGTAGTCTTGTGAGCGGTGTGACAGCACGAATAGGTCAGCACCGCGCACGCCCACGCCTGCCCCATCAACTCCCGCTCAACAGGACGGCGTGCGCAGCCATGCGCGCTCGCCTACCCCCGTCCTGAAGAACGAGCGGTTGCGGCAACATCGTGATCACCAGCAGCGTCGCCGGTGGGCTGCATCATATGCGCGGTGTCTGCGGCTCTTGCACGCACGCCCGCCGAGGTCGCCTGCTTTGGCGTCCCCGCGATGGAAGCGGTGGCTGCGCGACGTCCCACCGACTCGGACATGGTGCTGGCTGCCTGGCATAGACAGCGGCGCGCTATCGCATCGACCGATGGCGCGAGCGACGCGGCGCGGCACTGCATCGCGTGGAACAGTGACCTGCAGCTGCAGTACCCAGCCAACAGGCCAAGCCCTTATCATCAGCAAGATGGGCTTGGGCCAGGAACCCCAAGCCCTGGAATCAAGGGGCCCAGACCAGCAGGCCTCACCTTGCTTGACACCCTTCGCGGCGCACTCTTCTTGCTGGCGCCGCATGCTCGCCGCAATGCATGAGTCGCGATGCATGATGAGCACGATCCGCCTGCACTCCGCCCGTCGCGCGGCCTGACTGGGTACGGTCCACAGCCGTGCCTTCTGCGCCAGCAAGGGGGCGGTCATACCCCTGGCCAGAGCCTCGCCCTGCATGAGTGTCGGGCGGCAGCTGGCGAGAGGGGGGCGATCAGATGGGTAGCTCATGCAGGCGAACATGAATCGTGCTAGGGCGCGCCGACGGCCGTCAGCAGCCGGTGCTGAAATAAACCGACGGCTGGCTGCTTGGTTGCGGCATCAGATATTGGACCTCCATCAGTCATTTTTTTGGTGAGTTCGGTGTTATCGGTCATAATCTGATCTCGTCGCCGGCCATCGCCGGAATCGAAAGGCATTTCCGGGCGAAGGACGGCGTCTATGTGAATCTGGTGCTGCCAGGCGCAGTCAACGCGCCGTTCACGACGCGCAAGCTAGTGCGTGCGCAGACTGCAATGGCTTGACCGAACGGCATGCCTCGACCGAATCGAAACAGCGCGCGATCTTTCGACGGCTCCTCCCTGCTCCAACAAATCAACTCCACAAAAACACCCCCCTTCAAATTATTGATACTCAATACAGCCTGTACTGAAATTGCGCGTATCTCAGGTGTGTGCATAATACCGATTAGGGAAAAGCAGACCGGCCTTTTGGCTTCCCACAAAATCTCAAAAGAAAGTTTTTAAGTGCACGGTGTGCTACTGAACGTACCCTGATCATTCCTATTTCTTGCTTCTCTCAGCCACCGTGTGCTTTTCGGCGGTGGCTATCCTAACTTGGGGCGCCTGGCCGGGTGCCCCTTTTTAGGCCCGTTCTCGAGCTTCCCGTATATCCCAGCATCGTACAGTTTTACGGTTCCGGAATATATGGGATGCGAAATGCCCGTGCAAGATCATGATTCAGGCGTGGCATAGCATATCGATTCCACTCGCTCTGCTTGTCGGGCGGCGGGAAGGCTCGGGGATGGACAGGCATCAGGAGCGGCGACCATGCCGTATTGATGGCGCTCGGGGCACAATTGGTGTCGCGAGCGATTTTGGCGAATTGATGATGAACTCATGACTGGTCTCCTGATTTCACTTACCCTGTTGACGGTCTGGTCTGGGTCAACAGTGCCTGGTTTAGGACGAATAGGTTTTGAAAATCTTAATGGCTGGCCGTGAAAGCGCCGGGCAATTGTCCGAAAAAGGGACGGCCATTCCCGCGTTACATATTGTCTTGCGCGGCGGTGGATACATCGTTCCACATGCCGCTGTGCGTGGCGACGCCGACGGCGCTGACGGCTGCCACAATTC
This sequence comes from Scenedesmus quadricauda, assembly GCA_002317545.1. Taxonomy (NCBI): domain Eukaryota; kingdom Viridiplantae; phylum Chlorophyta; class Chlorophyceae; order Sphaeropleales; family Scenedesmaceae; genus Scenedesmus; species Scenedesmus quadricauda. The sequence continues at coordinate 10,608 of NNCB01000465.1, read as the reverse complement.
ATCCGAGTCCCACCCGCACAAGCGTCGCCCCCGAGACCGTCTCGCTCTGCCAACGCTTCGCGTCAGCCCCACCTGCAGACTATTGCACGGGCTCTCTGCTGGTCGTTGATGGCGGCGGCATCAGCCGGGCCATGGCGCAGTGACATCAGCGGGATATCATCCAGCAGCGTGATTGCATGTGTCGCCCCCTTGGCGGTGAACAGGTGTTTGTCCGCAGGTTGTCTGACTTGTTTTCCGTTGATTGGTGGTCCTTTCTATGTAGATCCTTTTAACGGTTCGAAGCCCTCGAAGCAAGCAAGGCAGGGCGGCTGGGCGAGGGGCGCTCGGGCATGCACGTCCTCATCAGGTCACTGGCAGTGACAGCTGCTGCCAAATTGATCACAAGGGCTGCGCGCGCAGACGCATCAATGCACCATTTCTCATTGAGATGGCATCCCAGTGCTGGTACATGCAGCCTTGAGACTGGCGGCGCGCACATACACATTGGCTTGCCTGCCGCGACACCAACTGGCGGGTGCTGCACGCCGAGTGTTCTATGCATTGCAACCAGACAAATATCAATGCGAGGTACAAACGGTCCGTGTGTCGACACCCAGAGCTGCACGTGCTGCTGGGTGGTCCGGTGCAGGTACCCGGATGGGTAAGTTGTAACCAGGAGCAGTAACTCACGGCACCAACGAAGCCGTTACTGCCGAGGTGCACAGCCCGTGGCTCTCACGTACATCGCGCGAGGCAGGACGTAAATGCTTCCGCACCAGCCGTGACTGCGGCCAGGTACGTGATCGCTTCCGAACCCCACTGGCAGGCTTACATCGACCAGGCCAGCCAGATGGGCGCCACCAAAGTACGTACCTGGTTTGCCATGGACCGGGGAAAAGTGAATAGCCTCTTTACCCATAATGGAAAAGACCTTTCGCAGAAATGCACTGTAGAGTCGGGGATCGGTGCCATGGGCAAGGTCGCACTCCTACTGAAGTGGGCTCAGGATCGCCAGCTGTGAGCCTGGGCACCAGCACCTCGCTCGGCGAGCAGGCGCAATGGTGTATCGCAGTAAAGCAGACGGGGTTTTCAGCGTGATGTTTCCATGCTTTCCGTCTCCCGAGCCTGTACCTACTTCCAGTGCCAGAGTCTCGGTTTGCTGCACGTGAGCAGCGCTGCTCCCGACGGATCGAGGTAGCTGCAGGCACGGGGATTGTTAGCCTGGCACGTTGATTGGTTTGGGCCTTCTGTTCATGCGCGGACGCACTTCTCGCGCCTGTTTCAGGTGCGTGGGCTAGCTGCCTGGCGGCATCTGCTGTGCACTTTTGGTTGGGGTGCCGCCTGGCTATGTAGCCGCCCGCACCACTCACCTCGCGCCTGGCTATGGATCCATCCTACCGGCTCTGTCACGGTTCATTGCACCTTCTCAGCGCGGGCTCTCTGATTCGCGCCGCTGGTCGTGCAGGTATGTGAGCGCGTAGCTCACATGTGTCCTTGGGCCTTGTTGTATGCCGCATGCAGAGCCTGCCGCTGCACTCGCCCTGCCCGCGCCCCCAGATGGCTGGGCATGCGCGGACGCACTTCTCGCGCCTGTTTCAGGCTCTTCACGGTTACTTCCAGCGCCAGCCTCTCGGATCTGCCGCGGGACATCTGTCGCGTGTCACATTGCCATATTGTAATTGGGTGACCGGGGACTAGGATAAAGGCGGCGTTGCCCCTTTTGGGCATGCCATAGGAAGTTTTATGACGAAATTGAGTGGCTCGGACAGCAAGAGCACCCTTTACTGCTCCTTCTGCGGCAAGTCGCTCCAGGTTTATATGAAGCTGATGTGCACGCCCTACCTGCATCTGCGCGAATGCTCCTTGCATACAAGGCGCAGAGGGTGCCCCCCCGATCCCCGACGCTGCGCGCCCCCTGCGCCTTGATTGGGTGTGCCCCATGCAACACTTGTGGGCGGCGCCGCCGAACCCCAGGTCGGCACATGACCGGGGGGCATGCGATCGCCGCATTCGCCGCATCAGTGGCTGCGTGCGCCCGGCTGCGCCGTTGAGCCGGGTCGTACCACCCGCACAGGCCCGCGGCTCTGCTGCCTGTCTGGCTGGCGCGGCAGAACCGGCACGGCACCCCGGCTGTCTCGCTTTTGCTGTCCAGCCTGATTGCCACCGCATGCGTGGTGCTGAACAACAATAAATCGACCAGCGAGATGTTCACCTTTATGGCGGTGCTGTCGACGTCGGTGACACTGTGGCTGTACCTCGCCTGCGCCGCCGCGGCCTTGCGGCTGCGCGTCGCGATCCCGGCTCGCCTCTGTCTCACCTGCACCCCGCCCTGCTACCAAAATTCATATGGCTATGAGCATAATCAGGCGCTCCTTTAACTTCTGGTGGAAGAAAAAGATTATTTGTCGATTCCGTGGGTGTATTAGGAGGGGGAGTCCCAATACATGTGGCAGTCTCAGTCATGAATCCGGGCCACCGCCTCGTGCGCAGGTCTTGGGCGCCGCCGCGACCACGGGGCTGTGCGTCGCAGCCTCTATTGTCGTGCATGCGCTCCCGGGTCTATCTGGCGCGTGGCGGTTTGCGTTTTCGCGTGCTGGGCGCATGGCGCCGACAGCGGTAGCCGTTGTGCACTGGGTTTTCAGCTGACCTTGCGACGGCTCTCATCAAGCCCCCGGCAGCAAGCCCCGCAAGAACCTGCGGCTCAGGGCCGCGCGGCTGCTGTATGGGCCTATGCCGCCAGTCGGTTGCTCCTGATGCTGCAGTCGTGATTGGATCGCCGCCTGGTCTGTGCGCGCCTCACGTTGCCGGAAGCGCTGGGCGGAGTGGATGGTGACATGCCACGGCAGCCGCGTGCAGCCGGACGTTGCTGCTGAGGTTGCAACGACGTCTGCTGGATGGATTTCCATTCCATCTGGCGTGTCTCGCCCGGCGGGGTCTTGCGCCAGATGGCGAAGTCGGCGGGGTGGCGCTTGCCGTCGACGGGGTCGATGCGGCTTTCGCCCTCGTCGGTGCTGTGGCGCGCGAGGCGGCCGTAGTCGGTGACGGTCGAGGTGTCGAAATAGAGCCCGTTGTCCAGCACCAAGTCAGCCATGCTTCGCATCGGCGATAGCTTTGCTCGAAATTACGAGTGATCTGCGGGACGCCCCTGCACCCCAGTAAGAAACCCACCTCCAGCACCGTCTGGGTGGTGTGCGTGAGGAGCCGTTGGGCTTCTACGACGAGGCGTTCCTGGTAGAGCTGGCTGGCGGTTTTGTTGAGTACCTTCTTGCAGATGTGGTTGTGGTGAGGCTGTATCCATCCCGATTAGATATCCTGCCGCCCTGTAAATGGCACGCAGGAATGCTGTTCAGTCAGGGGGTTACGAATTGCATGTGCACCTGAGGCGTGTGCGGCGAAACAGACAGAGTAGATGCCAGGTGCTGTACCAGGCGCCGCACATTGCACCAAACACACCTCACTCGTACACATACATACGCAGTGGAGTGGGAGCAATTGCACGCACACATCCAGCAACGGGGAAATGATGCGCTCGTATGGCAGAAGTTGCAAGGCCAGCAACCAACAATAGTCGTCGGTACCTTCGGCATGCCTTCTTGCCTTGTGGCAACGACAATCTTTGTCTGGAGTTAGAGCCAAGTTGTATGCAACAATGACTAAGTAGCAATTCGAAAGTCAACGAGGGGGAATGCGTGTACAGCTGGGAGTGCGATTGTGGTGCGGCCTTGCCAGCCGGCGTCGGTTTCCCAAGCTGCACGGCATGCCACAGAGCGGACGTCCGCACAATGAGTAGCAAACCAAGCACCAATGTCATGGTGTTTATGTCTAATATTCTGGCCCAGGTGCACAAGGCACCCCCAGAGGCATGCCGTCAAAGGCGTGCGAACAAAAGCACACTCACGCGATTCAATGTGTGCGTGCGCCGTGTGCGGCACTACTGGCCGCTGAGATGGTATCTGCCGGCGTGCGGTCAGGGATTCCAGCGCACTTCCAAGGTTCCACTTGGTTGTAGCCCCGCTCGAGGAACGAGGGATTCAGCATAAGTTTGTACGACACCCGCGGGCTTTGGCGGACGAGCCCGAAGCAATGGCACATTCGCGCGGCTTGACCGGGCCCATCTCGAGGCATCCATCCGCTCACCCTCCGCGTCCTCAAATATCTGACCAAGGACCTGGGGCTGAAGCCGATCGACCAAGATGGTCGGCGGAGCGCGACGCGGCATCGCAGTTGGCCCGCGCTGCGGCGCGAGCATGGCAGCGTCGGGCGCTGCGTCGGCCGCCTCGACCGCCGACAGCTCGCCGACGTTGCCGTCTGCATCGGCGCGGGTGAAGGCGACACGATCGTCGGCTATTTCTTCCTCGGCACCACAGGCGGCGCCGCCGCGCCCTCGCAACCACCGCCGACGTTGCCGTCGGCGCCGACGTTGTCAAGGTGGCCGTCGGCCTCGGACATTTAATGTCGCCATCGGGCTCAAAGGCGCAATAAGCCGCATTTGACTGTGCTGCTGACGGGGCGAGAGGCGGGCATGCTCGACACTGTGCGGTGTGGGTGCAACCATGCGGCACTTTTGAAACAACTATTTTTAATCTGTATATTCCTTAATTCAGGGAATTTTATCTATGCACAGCCCGCTTTTACACTTAATGTAAGCGCAGTACCTGAAACCTGCCCTGGTAACGGAACGCTCAACTTCTCAACTAATGGCACAGACCCTTCTGCAACCGTTACCTACACCATCTCGCCTTCCTGCGGCCCCTTTCTCTGTCCCGCTGACGCCTGCAGATCTGCCACCTTGCCCCAATGCACTCCCTTGGCCTCGCCTTGCCTCCCCTGTTGTAGCCGGAGCCATCTGCCAATGCCGCAAACGGGTTTCGCCGCCCGGCCTTCCCCCCCAAACAAGGGTTAACCGGCCTGTGCATATGCTCGGTCGATATCACCTGCGGCAGCTGCACCCGTTCGGGTTCCGAGCTGGCGTCGGGCACATAGGGGCGCAACGCTTCGCGCCGCGATGTCTGAGCAAGGCAAGCAGTTCGGTGCGGATCGCGTCGGTCTGCGCTTCGATACCGGCCAGCCACGGGAAATGATCGCGGTCGAAAACTCGTCCGCGGGCAGGAACGGATAATAGACCCAAAAGATGCACGTGGGAGGTGAGGGAAGAAGGCACCGACCGATCCAGAAAGCGCGCGGCCGAGCTTCGCCGCGCCATAATTGGCCTGGCCGAAATTGCCGTAGAGGCCGGTCGACGACGCGGTCATCAGGATGCGGCCATAGGCCTGTTCGCGCATCAGGTCCCAGCACGCCTTGGTCACATTGGCGCTGCCGCTGACATGCACCTTCAGCACCAGGTCGAAATCGGCGGGCTCCATCTTGGCGAAGCTCTTGTCGCGCAGGATGCCTGCGTTGTTGATCAGGACGTGGACGCCGCCCCATTCTTCCTTCGCCTTGGCGACCATTTCGACCATCTGGTCATACTCGGTGACGCTGCCGCCGTTCGCACACACACATCCCGGAAGGCTTCCCGCAGTATTCGCTGGGCGACCTCAAGCGCATGCCGGCGCACAAGCTGATGGAGATCGCCGAGCAGCTGAACATCCATGAAGGCGTCGCCCGCGCGCGCAAGCAGGATGTCATCTTCGCCGTGCTCAAGGTGCTCACCCGCACCAGCGAAGGCGTGGCCGCCGATGAGGAGCTCCCACAGCCTGCTGCCGAAGCTGTCACGTCGAGGCCTTTGTGATGCGCCGCTGCAGCTGGGTCTCAGGGGCCATGTGGCTGACGGTGCCCTGGGAGTTGTTTTTTTGGGGGGGTGATACTTTTCCGTAAGTTGCGACGGCCTGTGTGCATTTAGGGTAAGTCGAACTACTAATACTTACCTTTACAGATCCATCTTTCAACGATTTTACCGGTAAACAGTCATTGCATAAACGTTACGGTAATCGATATCCATACGGAAAGTAGTGTAATGGTGTACGACCTTGCTTGATTTCTTCAGAACCAGTTCCCTGACCTGGACAAGACCGAACACGTACAACAACAAACCATATTGCCCCGCACACCTGAAACTCGGAGACGTGGGTTGCGTGGGTGTCGATCCTCACGCTCAGGCCAAAGTCTGCCCCTTTGCCACTATGCCGCGTGCCGCCCGTACCGTCCGCCTTGAGCAGCACGTTGCGCGCTTTCCGCTGAGGCGGCATCCCTTTGTTAGTTTCAGCAATGTTGAGTCATGAAGGATGCCGGGGGTCTGTTGTGGAGCTGTCTCGTGCGCATGCAGCGGCTGAACAGCCGCGACGGACTTCGCGAGGCACTTCAGAGGGCCTCCACACGGGCGCAGGCCACAGCTGCAAGTTCGAGGGCAGTCCCAGGGAGAGCACGCGAAGCAGCGCAACGCCCAGGCCTGTATTGCCCACCGACCACAGCCCTTCAGTGTGCAGCCACAGGTCAGAGTGGACGATCTGCGGCCAATTAACAAAGGGAATGAGCGAAATGAAATGAGAGCAATATCAATAAATGATCCCGCATGACCCCAATATTGAGGCCATGAACAACATTTTAAATCATACCAAAACCGGGGAGCAGCTCATTTTTACCCTCCGGCTCAAGGACAGTACCCAAACGGACCCCGATCTCCTGATCGAAAGGCAGCAGGAACTGCAGCAAGCCAGCGTCCGCTGACCCGGTCGTGAGGCGCCCTCCGGCACCGATTCCTGCACGACGTTGCAGACCATGCGGATCAGCTCGTCACCCGCCAGATGCCCGAACGTATCATTGACCAGCTTGAACCGGTCGAGGTCCATCATCGCCATCGCAAACACGTCCGGCCCGCGGACATGATCGGTCAGCGCGCGCATGAAGGCGAGCCGATTGGGCGCATCGGTCAGGCTGTCGTGTTGTGGGAGCATGCGTCCGGCCTTGTGCTGGTTCCACTTCGGCGCAAGCCCCACGCATGGGGCCTGCATATCTGCGTGCAGCAGTGAGCCATTGCCCCCTGGGGAATGCCATGCGAGCAACGTTTCCCGACAAGGCGAACCCGCTGCTCACCCAGTCTATCATCGATTATAACAACCAGACGCTGCAAATCATCGGTGCGAACGCTCGTCCTGAACCGTCGACTCACCGAGGAAGAACGCCGCCGGTACAATTCGGATGGAAGCGTAATTTGGAGATAACAGCTTTTATGCTCATCACGCAATGCACACCTGACCCTAGATGAACAATTGCTGTTTTGGGGAGACAACGGAGTACTGAAAGTCGATAAAAATACCGGCAACACAGGCGCGCCCATCTGGAAATTCGACCAGGCGGGTTTTAAGCCGTGACACGGATGAGGCGTCATTCTGAGTTACGAACGATAAGGTAATCCGATTGAACGAGCGCGGCGTACCCAAGGCATGGGAGTTTTGACGACATATCGCCGGTCGCTTCGATCTCACCTTCCTGTGCTTGCGCAGCCTGCACCCTGCGCCTCCTGGCGCACCAGGCCCAGCCGCAACGGATTCTGGCGACATGATTTAATAACTTTGAGCAGCTGGGAAAACGCACCTCAAAGTTGTGAATGCGCGAGCTGGGTCTTGACTGGATGGGCGCAGCCAGCGATCCAGCAGACAGGGCGTCGCCGCCAGGTGGTGCCTGGGCGCGATGCGCTTGCGGCAGCGCTTCCGAACGACCCGATGTTGTCGCTGCTGCAGAGCGAAGCATTGAGAGTGTGCGGCGGGGTGAGGCGGTGATGTTTCTTGCAAAGGGGGCCACAACAGGGTTGTGTAGCGAAGCGTAACTTGTCGCGCAGTGTGCCTGTGGGACAGCTGTCCGAGGCCGCAGGGTACGAAGCGGTTCAGGGGGCGCATGCACGCCTCATCGCTCGGTCACTCAAGGCTGCTGATATGGCGCTGGTTGACTGCGATTGTGAGGTATACGTCTTGAGGGGTCTTAGGAGGATAAAAGGATAGACTAAACAAGCAACAATGAGCAACAATGCATTCACCTTAGCCAGCCATCGAAATAAAGCCGCTATATTATCTAATACAACTAAGCCCTGAAATACGGATAAAGCGAATATAATGGTGGCACAAAGCAAAGTAAAGGACAGGAGCGCTGCAGGCAAGGAAACGATTACCAATAAACTGCCACTGCCGATGCAGCAAATAGCGCCAGACCCCAACGCCGGGACATTTGGAAGACTGAACCAGGCGGGAGGATATGGCGGCCAAATTCGACAGCTGGGATGATGTCGTGGCGTTCGCCTGTGCGCTTCCCGACGTCGAGATGCTCTCCTTTTATGGCACCCCCTGTCCCAAGCTCAACGGCAAGGCGCTCGCATCGCCCGGGCGCGAGCCCGGCAGCTTTGCGGTGATGTGCAAGCCCGACGAAAAGGTGAGGAGCTGCTTGACAGCTGATGCGCGACAATTTGTGGCTGGCGGCCGGCGCGGCGATCGCTACCTCTGTGCCAAGTCAACGGCCTGCAAGCTCCATCGAAGACGTGAGCACGGTCGCCTGCAAGAGCACACCGTTGACACTTTGCCGAAAGCGCCCTCCCCCTGCAGGTCGAGCAACGTCAAGCTCGTCCAATGCCGGCCTTGCCAATAGCTTGGCAATCTCGCGCAGCGCAGCTTGTCGATGATTTTCAAGAATCTGGACGGCGTTCTGTCGAGCGTTACGCGTCGCACGACGATGATCGCGCGTTGATGGCGTCGTCCACGACGCGTGCCGCAACCGCTGCTGCCGCGCGATTCCGAACAGCTCGCGTTCTCGGCGGTATCAGAATGGCTGCGCGCGTCTTCGCCTGCACATCCCGCAGCGCGCGTCGCTGGCTGCACACCTGCCGCGAAATGCGTCCCGGAGTGCCCTGCACGACTCCTATCCATCTGGCGCTCGCACTCCGTCGACAGCCCGCCTATGAAAACGGCGTCCTCAAGACCCAGGGCAATTTCGTCTTTCTGCTGAACGGGACCAGCTTTGCCGCCCCGCAGGTCGCCGGCGCGGTCGCCTTGCTGGCTCAGGCATTTCCGAACCTGTCGAGCCAGCAGATCGTGCAATTGCTCTATCAATCGGCGCGCGACGCCGGGGGCCGGCGGGCGAGGCGGGGCAGTTCGGGCGGGCATCCTCGATAGCTCGGCCTTCCCGCTTTCAGACGGGTGGCGGCGCTAGGAAGGAGGCTGACCTGGGAACTGCTATCGAGCATTGGCCAAGCTGAGCAGCGGGCAGGATGCCCGCAGAAGGGACAAACTCCAACACAAATAACCCGCAGCGAGGGTGGCAGCTTCACCAACAGGGCAGCAAACCCACACTCATCCAATTCATCATGAAATACACATACATCAAGTTTGCATGACAAGCGCACATGCAGGCATATGCCCACACATGCACGCCCTTGTTCCAGTTTCGGGTCATCGATACCCGAGCCGCATAGGGGTTCCGGCGGGTCAGCGACAAGAGCAAACCCATGCCGATCGACAAAGCGATGAACGACGAACCGCCATAGCTGATGAACGGCAGCGTCATCCCCTTCGACGGGAAGATTTGCGTGTTCACCGCCATGTTGATCACCGCCTGTCCGCCGAACTGCGCGACGAGCCCCGCGACGGCGAGTATCAGGAAGCTGTCTTCCTCGTCGAGCAGGATCGGACGAAAACAGGGTCGATGGTCGCGGCCTCCGACATTGCGAGGGTCGCCGACGGGCCGTCCGTGCTGGGGGGCGGTCAGTCGGTAGGAGTCCGATTTTCTCCAGTCGCTGAGCCGCGTGTTGCTGCCCGTGTCGCTGACGTCGGCGACGGCGCTTGCATCCACGTAGATCGTGGCGAAGCCCCAAAATCGCGCGCGGGTTTCGGGTTTGTAGCACGGCCCGCAGTCATAGGCCGGGCGGGGCGCGCTGCGGCGCGGCAACACGCAGGGAGCTTTATGCGGGGGCCTGCTCGATATATGTCACGCCCCATGCGTTGCGATGGCGAAGGAGAAGCGAGATGCAAAAGAGCGAGATTCTGGCTGGTGCGGCAATACTCGTGTTGCTGACCGGGTGCGAAAAGCGAGCGCCCGCGCCTGCCGACGAGGTTGCCAGATAGACGCGGCGCTGATAAGAAGCGCACAATCGGGCGCCCATCCACACCCGAGGCAAGATCGAGCTGCCACACATTCAGCCAGCCGGTGGCTTCCGAAAGGTAATAGAGCGAGGTGCCATCGGCACTCCATACCGGGTTGTGCCCGTCGCGATTGCCGCCAGTGCCGTTCACCGCCTGGGTCGAAGATCAGGCAAGCAGGCATGGCATGGAGCGAAGTGATGCACGGCGGTGCAGGACGCGATGTCTGGCAGCCGAGTCGCATTCGCCCTGATGCCGGAGCATCCAGCTCGAGCGCCGACGAAGCCATCTGACGCACCTCGACTCAACATCCGGCAGGAAGTGGTGTACAGGCTGGATGGCGATGCCAAGAAGCTTGCTATGCTCGAGCAGGATAGCAATACTGATGACCCCTTGCGTCGCAACCGACACGAGCTTGGCTCTTGACGCGATTGGGCGACCGCGGCACGTTGCCTGTGCTGTGTGTGTGTGTGCGTGGGGGGTACCTGAGCAGCGAAGTAGCATGCCGTGAATTCTTGTTGCGTGCTGTGTTGTGTGTGCGCAGTTGAAGTGTAGTGATGAATGTTAG
>NNCB01000464.1:0-17445 GCA_002317545.1 Scenedesmus quadricauda | reverse complement strand
CTCTCTCTCTCTCTCTCTCTCTCTCTCTCTCTCTCCTCTCCCACACACCAAACGCTAACTTACAGTCCTGCGTCAACTCGGTTTGTATAAGTCTCAAGCCTTTTTAGTATAATATTTTTGTCTATAATCACTAAATATGACTTCTTCCTCATACAAGTTGTAAATGCAGCATAAAGTGTCGGGTAGCTGACCGGCAAGTGCTTTAAATAATTCCCAAAGTCTTGAATTGTCTATGTTGATTTCAACAGCTTTAGTGCCCTTCCACCTCAGAGACCTCGTAATCCGGTAATCCGACTCAGTCCTTACCTTCCTAGAGCAAGTGGGTGGCTTCGAGCTTGATGGCGGACAGATGCCCCTTTGACCGTCGGCCTGCAGCACGCCGGCAGGGCACCCGAGGCCCCCTGGAATGTAAACTCAGGCAGATAGATGTCTCGTAGCCAGTGTGATACCCCTTGATCGCAAACAGGGCATTGCCCATCGAGCGGGGACATCTACGGGCGATGTCGAACGGGGAAGCGGCGCTCGCGCCAGGAGAGCCTTCTTCTATGACGGCACGAATTACGGATATGTCTCCCCGGCCGAGCCGGGCTGGAATGACGCGGCATATTTCGAGATTAATCGTATCGCTCGCGTGGGTCCACCAACACGGGGAAGCGATTTTTGACACTTTAGTCGGCGAAAGTACGATCCGCGCCGCATGCGCGGCTCGCCCTGTAGCATGGGCACGGCCTGCGACAGCGCAGTCGTCATGAACGGCGACCACGGCGTCTCGACCCGCCTGTTCGAAACATTCAATTCTAGCTGCTCCAGCAATCTTGCAGCCAACAAGGGCAAGCGCACCAGCCGTCCGGCGGTGCCGTCTGCCCGCACCTATCGCGCCATGGGCGGCGACGGAACGGCATCCGGCGTGAGCGCGGCGCGAGCATGTCCATGTCAGGGCGACATGTCACCGCTTTTCGCTGGATACCCTGCTGGAAGAACTTCAGGAAGTGACGGACCTGGGCATTCAGTCTTGTTTGTTTCCCAACTACCCCGCCGGCGGCGGCGGTTTACAATGCCGGGAACCGATCAAGGGGCTTGGCGGACGCGGCTGCGCGCGCTCAAACTGTGACTTGGCGAGGAAGCGAACAATGTGGAGGGTGAGGACAAGCAATTTGCTGAGCTTGAGCTCGACGTCTGCAGGGCCGTCGATGGTCACGCAACCTCCTCGCTCGCCAGTTCGCAAAGGATCGAGCATGGTCGCTGCGCGCACCGGCAGCGCGTTGACGCAGTATCCCACCGTCTCCAGCCCCGTATGTGCCTGTCCGGCCACCGGCACCCCCACCACCAGATCTTCCTGCCCGCCCAGCCGCGACAGCAGCGACTGGAACGCGCTCAGCAGCACCACGTTGAGGCTTGTCTTCAAGGCCTTGGCGGTGCCGCGATGAGCACGTGCGACAACGCTGTGGCCCAGGAACAGCATCGTGGTGAGTTTGAATATACCTCATGCTAACTATGTTTAAGCAAGGTGGCATTCTTCTGTAAGTGTGTTATATTCTACAAGAAGTAGTGCATTTCAAGAATTTAGGGCAGATATGATGAATTTCCACACGTTTCCCCATCTAGGAGACTGGTACATCCAACAGAGCTGGTGCGTGCAGGTGGACGTCTTCCCTGTTCGATGAGCCGCTGTCCAACCTCGACGCCAAGTTGCGCAGCGACCTCCGCGTTGAGATCAAGCGTCTGCACCAGCGCCTCAAGAACACCATGGTCTATGTGACGCATGACCAGGTGGAGGCCATGACGCTGGCTGATCGCATTGCCATCATGCGTGATGGCATGATCCTGCAGCTCGATACCCCGCACGAGCGGGCTGTGCGGAGCAGGTCAATGCTGAGGGCAGCCTGCAGGTTGATGATAGGCGGGCCACGGCCCACATCATGCGTTGGAAGGTGATGGGAGAGGTGAGCTGTTTCCGAATGGCGTAGCTGTAGTATCGCCATCGGTTCGTTCCTGAACGTCATAGGCTGCGTGGCATCGGTCGCAGAACGTGCGCCTCGCAAGAGTACGCACAGCTGGGTGTGGGCCAGCCCAGCGCAAACAAAGGCGCGAATGTCGGTTTCTGTAAGCACATCCCCCAACAGGTACGCCTGCCTGCAACACAGCTCCCAGCTTGAGACCTCCCAAGCATGCAATCAATCGCCCGCCGACCGAGTAGAGGACATTTGGTAGCAAAGCCGTCAGGCGACAGCGGAAACTGGTCGCCGGCTTGAGCTTGACTGGCAGCTTTCGACCGCTGAGCTGGCGCGTCCGAGGTTCGTGCCGCCGGCGGCCCGAGACATCAAGCACGCCTGCTGGATCACCACCACCCAGCCGGCGCCGAGGCAGCAGGTCGCGGATCGTGATGTCGAACTCGGGGATGCCGCCGGTGTGGGTGAGCAGGTGGCGCACCGTCACGTCCTTCCACGCCGGATTGGCATCGGGGAAGAATTTCACGATCGGATCGTCGAAAGGGAAATTCAAAAGCGGACAAAAAGGAGTGCGTGTTGGGGATGGCGTAGTTGCAGGCGAGCGTGCTGTGACGGGGTCGTGAGCGTGGAACGAGCCCCTTTCGGACGCATCCGCGGTCTGCATCTATCATGATCCGCAAAACGGGTGGCTGACCCACCCCTGCGTGCGGCCTGCAGGCTGCCGCACTGTCTGTGGTGGGCCGCCGGCTGAGTCAAGCCGCGACCATCCGCATTGGCCCCTGAACCCTGTGTTCATCCCCGATCTCTTGGCGCAGGACCTGCGAGAAGCCGTGCCCAAACACCACCGCGTTGAGATCGCGCGCCTCCGCCAGGGACGGCACGCCGGGTGGTATGTGATGTCGGCGTGGGCGAGGCAACACGTCCGCGCTAAAAGTCGAGGACGCTTTGGATCTCGCTGCGCGCCTGGGGGTTGAGACGCTCTGCGGTGGGCGGTAGCGGGACGGGGGCGGTGAACCGCCGAAGAGCTGCACCGGATGTGCAATCCCGATGCTGTGACCGAATGGGCCAACTTTTTCGTGGGGACCGGAGGTAGCTTCGGCAGCAAGAAGGGTGCCGAAACGAGGAAGCTCGATCTCGACGCTGTCTATCCCGGAGCGGTTGCGGGGCGCGTCTGCACGGGTTGGAAGGCGGTGATCTCAGGGTATGTTGCCTGCCGGTGTGCCTGGGTGGTGCAATAGAGGGGGGCGTTGGGCTGAGCGGTCTCCCCAAACGAGGCCATGCGGCAGCTGCACCCCTCTGGAGAGCGCAGGCTGTAGGTGCCGGCTGCTGTCCAGCGTGCACGGCCTGCGCCGCCATCGTGCCCGCAGCTGCCCTACGCTGCGCCGCACGGATTTTGTTGATCCAATGGGCATTCGGCAGATCAACAGCGCATTCCGACGTGGCGGCCGCGTGACCCGCGCTGGCTGCTGCGGGACACCCGCAGCCCACCCAACACAGCGCGCATGTGTGCGCGGGTGACGCGGGGCCCGGCGATACTCACGTCCTGGAGTGGGGGGAGCTGATGCCGGAAATTGGTTGTAGCATGCTGGCAGTGCGCGGCGGGGTGATCGCGGGGCAGCGAGGGTTCGGTGTGTGCGGGAGGGATTGAATTTGGCCGTTCGCAGCGACCAACCGGCCATTGACGAAGACATGTTCGACCTTTGCGAGGGTCCAGATCGATTCCGGTTTTCCGTCCAGCGATGGATGGAATTCGGTAGAATTGTCCTTGGCGACGAGTAGTTTATCGTCCATCCGCAGAATTTCGGCATTGGTACGGGTTGCCGCGATCAAGCGAAAGGTTGACAAATAGCCTGTTGATTGAGAGCTCATGCGGCGACCGTTGTCCTTTAACCCGCTGATGATCTTGTTTCAGCATCCACGGCCTGATCATCGAATGCGGCTCTGCGCCGAAGGAAACGACTGACCATGGATCCTGAAACAAGTTCAGGATGAGACGCAATAAACGTCGTGATTCAGTCGACTCCGGCCACAGCGGCCAAATAAGGAGGCCCCGTGCCACGGCCAGCTCCAGGTCTGACAGCACATGCTGCGCTGTCCAAATGCCGCACCGTGCATGCAGGCCCTTCTCCGTCGCCGCCAGTATCACTCAACGGCCTTGAGCTCCTTCGCCGTCGCCCAGCAAGCGGTGGCCTCAGCAGCGACGTCGGCACACCCGGGGCCTCACTGCGGTACAACAGCGCGCGGCGGGGTCCAGTCAGTGTCACTCCGGGTGTCACCACTACCATTGGCGCCGCGGCGTGGTCTGTTCATGACACCGATCCCAAAACACCCACGCCCTCATCACTAGCGCGTGCCAGGAGATATTCAAAGAGGGGAACCAACGCTACGCCATGAGACGGGCTCGCGCGTATGGGCAGCACCTGCACCTGGCCCTGAAGGGCCGACCTCGCCTCGATGCATGTACCGCCCTGGCCCCATCAGAGCTAATCGGGAACCTAACGTGGTTTTAATCGTGAGCACTATGAAGAGATCACTTATGACTTGCCGGAGATGGAAGAATTCCTTGCCGCTACAACGCAACGGCGACAAAGTTTGCGCCGCCTGCACTTTGCTCAAGATAGCGGCGGCAGCTGCTGACCCGACATCTGCTGCTCAGCCAGCTGCCCTGCCGCCTGCAGCGCCAAGCTCATCCACATCCGCAACCTTGACGCCCGCCTGGCGCTTGGCCGGCTCGGCAACGCTCACCACGGTAAGGCGCGGCGCGACATCGACCCCGAAATCAGCAGGCGTCTTCTGATCAAGCGGCTTGCTCTTGGCCTTCATGATGGGGCAGCGAGAGCGCCAGCCGCGGCTGCGCTGGAGGCAGCAGCTCCTGTTGCTGCTGCTGCTGCTGCTGCTCCTGTTGCTGCTGCTGCTCCTGCTGCAGCTCCTGCTGTTGCTTCTGCTGCTGCTCCTGCTGCTCCTGCTGCTGCTCCTGCTGCGCCGCAGGGGCGGCGTTGAGCGCGGCCTGAAGCGTGTGCAACGTGTTGGTGGCCGCACGGAGCACCTCTTGATGCAGCTGGCCTGCGCTGCAGCTGCGCGTATTGTCCTCCTGCAGCTGCGCGCACCACCCTTGGCCGCAGTCAAGGGCGCCGCCACCACCCCCTGCAGCCTGTATCTGTTCGACACGGTCGAGATCGGTGACAAGTTCCGTATCGTCGGCGGCCTGCGTCACGACTGGGTCGATACGCGGGTGCGCGGCCTTGTCGACAGCGGTTTCACCGCCCCCGGCTTTGCCACCGACCTGTCGCGCCGCGACAGCGAGTTCAGCGGCAACGCCGCACTGGTGTTCAAGCCGAGCGCGAACAGCAGAGATGTCGGCCGCCCCACAGGTGTGCAAGATCACGTCCTTGCGACTTCGATCAGCGCGCACAACCGCCGCGCGGGCAACCAACGCGGGAACCTGCGCCGCCGTCGTCGGCCGCCTGCGATCAGCAAGGTCAGTGCAAGCAACACGCCAGCAGATGCATGTGAACATCAGGGCTGCTCTCGCCTGCCATCTGGTCAGGATCGAGCGTCTCAAGCAGCACAACGAGCGGGCGCATCGCTCCCAGTCGCAGAGCCGCATGCGTGGCCGCTTTGTAGCGCGTCACGGCCAGGCTCAAGCCCACCGCCGAACGCCAGCGCGTGCGGTCCTCCATGGGCGGCGACAGGCGCCGCACGAGGGCAGCGAGCGCGTCAGGCACGCGTAGCAGCTCGCGTGCCACGTCCTCGCCTCTGGAGTAGCTCAAGTGTGCCGGAGTTGTGCTGCATCATACGCTGCGTCCGGCTCGGCCGCATCCGACGTGACGGCGCGCACCGCAGCCTTGATCGCCTGCGGCTGCGCGAAGCGCCTCGGTCATGCTGAGCACGGGCTGGACGGCTGCAGCGCTCTTTGCCGGGAAGATCAGGCGCGATGCGAGGACCACGATCCCGAGGCCGAAATAGCCGGCGAAGGTCTGGACCGGGAAGAAGAAGAGCGGGGCGATGAATGCCAGGCGGAGATAGAGCGGGTTGAAGCCGAAATCCTGGCCCACGGCCTCGCAGAACCGGCCAAAGGTGTCTGCAGCGGCAGGGTCCTGCGCGAGCGGCGCGCAGCTGCCGACGATGACCGCTGCAAGATATTGGTCATATGCCATTGGCGACATGTCGCGCCGCCCAGGCCATTGCGCGCTGGCGCACGCATCAACCAGCGCCGCGGCCCCGCCAGCACGAATCATGCTGCGCACCGCAGGTCGGGGATGCGCGCCGAATATGCCTGCAGCACGCAGCGGCTGATTCGGCCAGGTCTCGGGCTCGAGCATCGCTGATTATCGTGCGATGCAGTCGGCACGACTTGTTCCCCACGACCCGTTCCCATACCTGCACCATGAGGGCAGAGCTGCTGGCGCCCGGTGGTGATCTCATTCCGGCTTGCGCTTCTGCGTCTGTTCGACGGCTGGTCGCTGGTGGCCGGCCTCAGCTGGTGCGCAGCCCTCGGGTAGCGCGGGCGCCGTTGGACCCGCGGCTCGCAGCGCGTCCTCGAGCGCCACCTCGCGGCTGAGCGTGGCATTGGTGGGCGCCTGCGCGTCGCCATCGGTGTTCGTGTTGCTGCAGAAGCTGGCGCGCGACGCTGATGCCCCGCGATCGCGGTACCCGTCGTGCTGCTGGGTACCTTTGCGATCTTCTATCTGGCGGGGTTCAGCATCAACACGCTGACCTTGTTCGGGCTGGTGCTCGCGATCGGGCTGCTCGTCGACGACGCGATTGTCGTGGTCGAGAATGTCGAGCGGCTGATGGAAGGACTCCCGCCATGCGCCGCAGATCACGAGCGTGCCGGAACAAGGAGGATGTCTACACAAGTGTCGTCACAACCAATCATGGTTGAAATAGATCCTTCGTTGTGAACAAAGCTGGGATACTCTGCGCACTGCACCTTTGCGGCACGAGAGTCAATTGCGCCATGCTGTGTCACCAGTTGTCCTGCTGATCCTTCACGCCCGCCGTCGGTCCGTCGCCCCGAGCCAGACGCCTGTGATTGGGGACTCAGGGTGCCGATGGATCGCCTTCTTCCGAACGATCGCGACTTCTTCGCGCTTAACATCCTTGACGAACGCCATTGTCGCAGCGCCGCTGATCTTGGCAATGCGATCTTCCCTCGCACGTGATGCTCTTCGATGAACATCCAGCTGCATGCAGATCCTCGCCCGTGATCAGCGCAGTCCCGAAGCACGGCATGCCGTGTGACGTCACATCAGGATGCGCCTTGATTCGGCTTTTAGGAAGGCCAATGCTCCTTCGGCTATGGCGTTGGCAATTTCCTGCATACCGGGATCACCCGCGTCCTGCTTTACTACCCAGCCTCGTTTAAAAAACATGACCAGCAGGCCGAGAAGCCCCAATACTGGTACCACATACGTAATTGTACTCTGCCAGGTGATAGTGAACGCGGCTGCAGCTGCTGACACGACGGCTGCTGCCCCGCCGCCTGCCCCGCCGCATGCGCCGCCAGGCACTCGGGCCTGTGCCGCCAATCCACGCCCGCCTGGCGGCTCCTCGCCGCAGTGATCGCACCGCCCGGCAGGGCGGACGGCACTGCCGCGAACCGACCGGCCTGTACCGCTGCGCGCACGCTCCGATGCAGCAGCAGCCGTCGCCTGCTGCTGGAGACGCCGCGGAGCGACAGCCTGTGTCTGCGTCGACGGCGGCTGCAGTTGGCGCTGCTCCGCGGCTCATGCCACCCTGCCGCCTGCTGCCGCTGCCGCTGCTGCTGCTGCTCCTGCTGCTCCTGCTCCGGCTGCTCCTGCTCCTGCTGCTCCTGCTGCTGGTGCTGTTGCTGCTGCGTCTGCAGCGGCTCCTGCTGCTGCTGCGCGGCGACGCCCAGGGCTGCCTGAAGCCTCCGCAGGATGTCGGTCGCCGTTGGCGCACCGTCCGACGCCGGTGTCGGCAAGCCCATCGACTCGTGGCAGCGCGCGCGATATTGATTCCCGCTCTCAGCTGCAGTCAAGGCTCAGCCACCTCCGCCCGCAGCGCCGCCGATGCGTTCAGTGTCGATCCCAAGACGCTGAAAGTCACGCGCTGGACCGAAAGCGAAACCGGCGGCCTCGACGTCACGCAGAACGTCGAACCCGAACTGGTCAAGGTCAAAAGCTTTGACGGCCTTGAAGTGTCGGGCTTTCTCTATCGCCCCGATCCAGCCAAATTCCCCGGCAAGCGCCCGCTCATCATGAACGTCCCACTGGCGTACACATCTCGCGCGCTGGGAAGATTGAGCCGAGGATGCGCAGCAGGGACATTGCTGACTCACAGTTGGGGGACTCGCTGCGGCTGGCCGCATCAATCAGAGTACGTCAATGCCGCTAAGCCGGGCACACGGCACGCGCGATAGTCGGCTCGCCATCCTCGGTGCAAGCCACGCGAGCAGTCCGATGACAATCGACAACTCGGCGAAGCCCTCGCCATCGGTTGCCATCACGGACGGCCATCGCATCGCCCCCCAGGCCAATAGGATCACCGCATCCTGAAGGATGCTCCACTCGTCATCGCGATCCACAAGCTTCTGGCGCGCACGCTTCCATGTCGCGGCCAGGCAATGCTGATACTCAACGCAGAACACCACCGCGTGCGGAGCTCCGTCGGCGGCGAAGGCGCCGCACGAGGGCGGCGAGCGACGCCAGGTGCGCGCAGCAGCTCGCGCGTCACGTCATCGCCCGGTCTTGTCATGATCTCCGGCAGTGCTCAAGGCTGCCAACAGCCGTGCCGCCTCGTACGCCGTGTCACGCTCTGCCGCGTCGGACGTCACGGCTCGCACTGCGGCTTTTGACCCGCGGCTGGGCAACGAGCGCCTTGGCGCAGCTGCCATTGAGCGCGTGCCTATTGCAACGACGCGACATGAATCTGTGGCGAACCTCCAGCAGACGGCGGATCACGCCCGAGCTGAGGCCTTACGCCTGCTGCTGCACCGCCGCGGGGCAGGCCGCGCAGCGGGCCGCCTAGGCGCTGGAGTAGGCAAGGTTGCCAGTAGGGCGAGCGAGCACCGCGCCGTGCGGGTCTCCGCCGGCACCGGGCCAGAAGGGGTCTGCACGACGGGGTCTCGCGAGCAGGTCGACACCGGCTCATCGATGTCCGGCTGCACAGATGGGAACAAGCAACACGCCGAAGCGGCGACGTCCCCCGGCGCGTGGCGGCGACTGGAGCGTCACCGTCATCCCGGCGGGGATGTGGTTCGCAACCAAGGTCGGAATGCCGATGCCAAGGTTGACGTAATAGCCGTCCTGCAGTTCCTGCGCGGCGCGTGCCGCCATGTCGTCGCGGGTCCAGGGCATCTTATTTCGGCTCCCATTTGGTGTCGGAGGGGAAGGTGTCGTCCCAGCCCAGCTTCTCCCACGGCCCATAGGCTGCGTTGGGGAACAGGAACCAGCCTTTGTCCCACAACGAAGATCGAGGGGCATGCTCGACTTCCTCGATCGAAGGCGAGCCGGGTCGACTATCGCCGCCCTCAGCTGCTGCAGCAGGGCCTCGGGCAGCGCGGGCGCCGCGCGGCCCGCGGCTTGCAGCGCGTCGTGAGCGCCACCTCTGCGGCTGAGCGTCACATGCCAGCCGCCACGCACCGACACTACATGACCGATATGATGGAGACCAGCAGGCCGAACGCGCCGATACGCCAGTCCTACCGACATGGCGCACGCCGGTCATACCGGTTTCCTTCCCCACTTTCGTCATCCCGACTTGATCCGGGATCCATATACCATCGCGCATTGAATCCACGGACGTGATGACTACATCTGGACAAAAGAGCGGCCGCTGGACGGCCAGTTGTACTCCCTCGTCAGATCACTATTGTGAACAAAGACAATCTTACCCGCTTCAAAATTGATCGCAAAATTATACATATTGCCCATCGAAGAAAGGTCGGCATTTACTTTCTTAATATCATAAAGCTGACTCTTGCTGAAGTCCATCACATTTTTATTGTTCAGGAAATCGCTGGATTGATTGAAGACACGCATGCTTGTATCCTTACCTACGATAAGCACCGCATCTTCGCTCTGAATCTTGCAACAACATACTCATCGTACCTGCCCAGGGATAGCCTCACTGGTCTCGATCAGTTGGTCCGCAACTCTTGATGCACGCATCCTGAGTGCACCCATGATTGCTGCACGTATCGTCCTCGCCCCTTCAGCGCAAACGAGAAATATGGTGGTGACCGAGTCTTCGCACAGTCAGGCTGCTCCGTGACCGGGCTGTGTTCACATTCCATGAGTGACGCACTTGCCGTGAGTGTACAGGTTGTGCAGCTTGCGCGTACGGGACGCGGGGCACACTACAGCACAGCAGTGGGGGTGCAGAACAAGACGGAGAAATTTGTAAAAATGGACCTTCATTACCTAGACCCCTGCAAGCTGGTCATGACTGCAGTTCAGCTGCTGACCCGACGGCCGCTGCCCAGCCTGCTGCCGCGTCGCCTGCGCCGCAGGCACTTCGCCCTGTGTCCGCCCTTCCACGCCCGCCTGGCGCATCCTCGCCGCAGTCCGCACCGCCCGGCAGCCACGGCACAGCCGCAGCCGGCCTCGCGCGCCACACTCTGCGCACTGCTCCGCGGCAGCGGCCGCGCCTGCTGCTGGAGCGACTCGGGAGTGCCAGATGTGGCGGCGACGGACGCACCTGCTGCTGTTGCTCTGCCGCGGATCCCCGTGCGTTGCCGCAGGAGGTCGCTCCGCTGCGTCGGCTGCATGAAGCGCGGCCGAGAGCGTCCGCAGCAGCTCGGCCGCCGCAAGGCGCATCTCCTGTCTCGCCGGGCATTGGGCAAGGCCGCAGCCTCGGGCCCCTGCGTTCACCTCGAGCCACTTTTCGAGGCCGCTCTCGGTGTCGGGGAGGATCGCTTCGGCGGGGCATTCGGGCTCGCACACGCCGCAGTCGATGCACTCGTTCGGATTGATGACGAGCATATTCTCGCCCTCATAGAAACAGTCGACGGGGCACACCTCGACACAATCCATATATTTGCACCGGACGCAGGCATCGGTGACGACATAGGTCATGGGTTTTCGGCTCCCTCACATGACGGCGAACGGGCCGTCAGACCGCTCATATCGGCTCGCCTCTATGCCGCGTGACGGCGGTGCGTCAACGCTAAGCGACAGTTGCGAATCACTCTCACTGAATAGGGCGATCGGGCTGTTCGGGCAAAGCACTTTGCTGCATCGGCAGTCAGCGCCCGTGCAAAGCCGCCAGGAACCGGGTATACAGCGCGAGCGTGGCTTGAGCCGCCGTCGCAGGCAGCTCTACGAGCAAGTGCAGTCCGCGCCAATAAGCTTTCCCTTACAGATGGTTTCTTTAAAAATGCGGCCATCTTTTGCTGCCGCACGCATGAACGGCGCAACAAGTGGATCCATCGGTCCAAGCTGCAGCGCATCGCGTGCAACACGCCTCCTCGCACTCGACAGCCATGCACAAAGCTGCCGCCGCCCTGAGCGCGTGCGGGCCTCCGCCGGCGTGAATGATGTACCAGCGCGCCATATTTATCCCGTATCCTGTTCGTGAAAGAGCGGCGCCGTCAGCGCGCGAGCGAGGTCAGCCAGCTGACGATCGCGTTGAAAACCGTATCGACGCCGAGGACGCGCCAGCGACGTCGCGCATGTCGGCCTTGACGTACCTGCGGCTGCGCTGCCAGGCATCGACGACCCGCTTCGGTGCTCGTCGGCGCTGAAGGAAGCTCGCCGCGACGTTCACGGATTTCCGTCACCACAACGCCGGTGCCGAGAATGTGTCGCGCGGCGGCGACAACCGCCGCCGGGCAACCGCGCATCCGCCGACAGGGCGAGCGCGCCTGAAGGAAATTGTGCACTGCGCCATAATTGGCGTTTACGTAAACGTCAACCAGCAGTCCCACCTCCTCCCCCGCGATGCGAGGGAGGGTTGGATTATCACGCCGCCTTGTTCACCTCGGCGACAATCTTCTTGGCCGCATCGCCCAGATCGTTGGCCGCCACGATGCGGCGAAGTGGCCCGGAGCCTGGCCCGCTGGCGTTCGCGCCTTCAGGCCGCTGTGAGCCCGGGCACGAGGCTGCTGCGCACCTGGCAGGGCAAGGCGTGAGCGCGAGGAAGGTGCCGCTCGGCAGGATGGTCTGGCAGGTCTGGTGCTGTGCTGATGTGATGGGCGCTCACCTGGACGCACGCACGACCCCTGGGGATAAACACCGCTACGAGCACGGCGTGTGATGCCAGATCCTTCAGGGACCACCGCGAATCAGGAGCGCGGTCTGCGCCGCCGCCTCTGTCCGCAGGCGCGCCGGGTCGTCTATCGCTGCCCTGAGTTGCGCAGAGACCCTCGGGCAGGTGGGCGCCGCGGGGCCCGCGGCACGCAGCGCAACGTCGATGACGCCTCTGCGGCTTGGCGAGACGTTGGTAGCCGACTGGCGCCAGTACCACGAACCCAATGAGGCCAGCACTGGCGATGGCGCTGGCGACGTCACGCCCGACATTGCGCCCGGTTGGAGTGCTGCTGTGGGTCACGGGCCGACGGCTCGTCTTTTCACCAATCTCGACAGCCGCAAGGGCGGCGAACTGGCGGCGAACCCACAGTGCTATTTCGCACGTGATGCTTATGACTCCGTCAGTACGAGCGGCTGATGGACGCTCGTTGCCACGCGCCGTCAGATCACGAGTGTGCGAACGAGGTGACTGTCTGCAGCAAGTGCTTCCGGCACGGTCATGGTTGTAATAGATAAACGGCGTCAAGGAACAGGTCGGGGTCTATCTCGACGAAAGCGTCATTTCGCTGTCGTTGTTCACCCCCGACATCGACCTTTACGATCTCAACCGCGTCGAAACATTGCGCGGGCCGCAGGGTACGCTGTTCGGTTCGGGTTCGGTCGGCGGCACCATCCGCTACATCACCAACCAGCCCAAGGTCGGGTGATGGGGGCAGCGTCCCTTGCACCAGCTGCCTTGTGGCACCCGCCAAGGCCGCATACAGCACCCTCGCCACCTTATACCGTAAGCGCAGTCGGGAAACATGGCCATTACCGATGATACCAAAAACAATCAGGATGCGCCATTCGGCTTTTAGGAAGGCCAATGCTCCTTCGGCTATGGCGTTGGCAATTTCCTGCATGTATATGGGTTGTAATTGTGCAGCTCCTGTGCATGCGGCGTGGGGCACACAACCGCAGCAATAAGGGTACTAGGCAAACAAATACAAAATAGTACAAACACTAATTAATCCTGCCAGGTGATCATGACTGGGGCATTCAAGTTCTGACCGAAGGATTCCGCATGATCCGCCGCCTCCTCCCGCTCGCCCTGGCTTCCGCCCTGTGTCCCGCCGCCGGCGTATTCCTCGCCGCAGTACCGATCGCCCGGCAGCCACGGACAGCCGCAGCCAGAGCGCCTCGCGCCGCACTCCGCGCCTGCTCCGCAGCAGCTGCCGCGACTGCTGCTGGAGGCGCCGCAGGTGCGCCAGCCTGTTGCTGCGATGGAGGCACGGGCTGCTGCTGCTGCTGCTGCTGCGCCTCCCGGAGCTGCTGCTGCTGCTGCTGTTGTTGTTGTTGTTGATGCTGCTGTTGCTGCTGCTCCGAAGCAGCGCCCCGCGCGGCCTGAAGCCTCTGCAGCAGCTCGGCTGCTGCCCGGCGCATCTCTAAGCTCTCTGGGCATTTGGCACTGCTGCGCCCTCGTCCCCCTGCTGCTGTGCCCGAGCTGCATCTGCGCTGCTGGCCGCAGTCTGGCTCGACACCGCCGACGGCAGCGCGGTCACGACCTAGGGCACCAAGCGGCGCTCGAGCATGTCTGCCCGATCCCGCGCTGGGATATTGTCCGGCTTGGTCTGCCGGAATGACGACACGATCCTGAAACTGAAAGCAGAGCTGAGCAGCACTGAGCTCGTTGTCAGTACGCTTCTTCTGATACTTCTTCCGGCCCTGGCGGCACTTGTCACCAGATCTGGGTTGCGTGCGGCCAGCAGGCGCAGCTGCCCGTCAGATGCCTCGCAGCTGAGGGCACACATCGGGACATGGCTGCGAAGCATGCCTTCAAATCACGAGAGAACAGGACGGCAATCAGCGCCAGCATCAGCCAGAGCAGTCCGCCCGTCACGCCCAACAATGTCGAATGTGTCTTTGGCATATCGATCTCCGATGTTTTATGTATCGAAGATCGATATATTGCAAGACGTGCGTATCGTCAATCGATGACCTCGACCAATCGCACGTACATCGAGGCTTTCTTCGACCGGCGGTCCTTGTGCTGTAAGGTGTGTCAAGAGCGCAACCAGCGGATCCATCGCTCCGAGCTGCAGCGCGCATGACAGCGCCTTCATCGAGCCAACCGCCACGCACAAAGCCGCCGCCGCAGTCCAGCGCGTGCTCCCCTCCGCCGGCGGCGACAGCTGCCGCACCAGCGAGGCCAGTGCGCCTGGAGCGCGGAGCAGCTCGTGCGTCACGTCAGCTGGCCTGCCAACCGCAATCGCCCCAGAAGCCGCATCGCGTTGAAACCCACGCCGGCCTCGCCCGCGCCAGCGACGGCGCGAACGGCGGCCCTGACTACCTGCGGCTGCGCCGCCACGACATCGGCGCAGCCGGCCTTGCGGCTGGCGGCGGCCGAAATGCAGCTGAGGGCGGCGCACCCGGGATCTGTGGGTCCCACGCCGGTGCCACGGATGCACCGTGCGGCGGCGCAGAGCGCCGCCGAGCACGCTGCGCAGCGCGCCGCCAGGGCGGGCGCTTCAGCAATCAAGGTGGTCAGGGCGCCGAAAGCGCCAGGGATCGATCCTGTCGTCTCATCTGCAGCGGTTGCAAGCAGGGGGTCGACCGCCGCGTTGCTCAGCGCGACATCTCGGCCATGGCTGCGCAAGGTCGTGCTGCATGGTGCGGCAACACTATATGGCTACGCGGCGCCGGCGACCGGCGCGTGCGGCGCTGAGCGCACGCGGTACACCAGCGCCGCTGCGAGGCCCAGTTAAAGGCAGCTGCGCACCTGGCAGGGCAATCGTAAGCACGAGGAAGCCGGCAAGACTCAGCAGGATAGAGCGGCCGGGGTCTTGCGCTCGTGCTGTGCCGCATGTTGGATGGGCGCTGCAGCTCGATGTACATGTGCACGCACTTCAGCTCCGCACGACCCGTCCACACACCTGCAGCTCGAGGGCAGAGCCTTTGAGGGCAAGCTTGAGTATCCATCAATCGCGTATGCCGCCGACTCTGTCCGCAGGCGCGCAGCGTCGTCTATCGCAGCCCTCAGCTGCTGCAGCAGGCCCTCGGGCAGCGTGGGCGCCGCGGGGCCCGCGGCTCGCAGCGCTTCATCGAGCGCCGCCCCTGCGACCTACAAGGGCGGTGGCGACCGCCTAGCGCCGCCACCCGCGACGGCCCAGGTGGGGCCACACCAGCTGGCGGATCGCGCCTTCCACGCCGAGCTCGACATCGGTCCTGTGATGCCTGAGCTGGGGCGTGAACCAAGCGCAACAGCTCAACCTGATGCTGGCTACGCTGGTTATTCTCAAGCTGGTCAGAATGCACGTGATGATGTTTGCCTATGTCTGCCGGACAATAAAACGGGCCCATAGCTTGATGTCCCTGGCCGCAGGCAGTTGAGGTACTCCCAGTAAATAAGACCAGGTCGGTTTTGATAAGCGGCATCAGCCTGGGTGCAAAGAAGCTGCTTCTCATCTTCTGTGCTTGCTTAGCCGCACTCTTGACACTCCCCTGTGAGACGGGCGGACAACTACTCTCCGGGTAATTCAGGTATACTTCTGTCGCCTCATTATCTAGGAGCACCAGTCACCCAGGCCATTTGCAGCTCCGGCGTTCCCCACCGCCATTTCGCACACAGGCAGCCTGATCGGCCAACGGGCCATATTCACCCGCGACCCAATCAAGCGTCCGACCCAATGTCTCGCCCGTATCAATCCCCTCCAACAAAAAGGCTGCCCCCTGTAAGTACCAATGCTCATCCACGGACCATTGACGTAGTAGCTGTCCAGGTCAGCAGGACTATACCGTTCAGCTGTAGCACCGAGTGTTGCCATAAAGAAATCGCGGCATTGCTGCAGATATCTGAAGGAACCTCTAAATCACAGGTGAATGTGGCCCGTGTGAAGTTGCAGAAGCTGGTAAGACATCTTATGATTAATAGAATCCGGATCATTCCTGGGCGTACAAGCCTGCCCTTGCAGCGAATGCCGCAAACGACCGGTACGTCAAGTACCTTGCTGTCGCTCAGGCGCATGACGGTCCCTTTGCCGTAGGTTTTATCAAGTTTTTCTAAGGTAGTTTGCAGCGCTTTTAACTTGCTGTCTTTATCAACGGACTGTGCCATAAAGGGATAAGAATTGGTTGATTAGTGCATGAAAAAGGCAGCTAGTTGTCTCAGGCCCGAAACCGCCCATCAGAAGGTGTAGGAATGCAACAGCCCCGACGCGGACCCAGAGAACGTCGATCGCCTCTTAAGTCCGCGATCCCCGAGCACACACCGCTCCATTTCGCGTTCTGCTTGTCGAGATAGAATTTCGTGCGGCTGGCAGACATCCAGTTTCCTGGATGTTGTCGTTTGCATACAGTTTTCGTTCGCACAGTTGATCTTCGCGCTGGCGCTGCTCTGCTGCGCTGCCTTGCTGGTCTGGGCATGAAGCGTTGACCCAGGCCCAGGTGTTGACCACCGCTGGTCCTCCAGCTGATTACGCCGCGCAACCTACATATATGAAAATGCTAAAGCGGTAATTTGAAGGTGTTTACAGCCGTATCCGGCCTATTGTGCATGATCGCTTTAATGGGTTCCCTGGGACTCTTACCGGCAGCACTTTCCAATGGTATGGGCTCCGAGATCCAAAAACCCCTGGCCATTATGATCGTAGGAGGCCTGATCACCTGCATGATCCTCGCCTTACCGTATTGCCGCAGGTCTATTACTGGTCGCACCGGGAAGTAGGCCCTTAAAGAAAAAATATAAGCCTTCGCACGCTTAGAAGCACCTGCGTCGACTGCGCATCCGCAGCAGCGGCGCAGCTGCGCGTTTGCGCGCCGCGATCGGCCGACATGAGTCGGCGCGCGCACTCTCCATGCCGCCCCCGCGCGAGCCCCGCGGCCCCATGTGCGACGCCATGCGCGACCGCGGCGGCCCGCCGCCGGGCACATCGCCGCGGCGGTGCGGCGCGACGAGTCGCCGCCGCCCATGTGGCGCGGCGAGCGTCGCGGCAGCCCGCCGCCGTACGGGCACGCCAAGCGTCGCGGCGCGGGGACGATGACTACTGCGACAGATAGTGAGCGCATTGAACAGCGGGACGGCCTTATCGGAGAAAATGGCTTCAGGTCGGCAGCCAGCGCGCCTGATCGCCCCCGTCAGGATGGTCGCCCAGCGTCGCAGCTGGGCGCCACAGAGTGTGCGGCGCCCTCCGCTGCGATGGCGCGGCTCGCCTCCCCCTCCCTCACCGCACAGCTGTCCGACTACGCAATTCAATCTGATCGACGATGGGACCTGGTGCATCGGACGGTCCTGCCATTGTTCGCCG
>NNCB01000463.1:0-17462 GCA_002317545.1 Scenedesmus quadricauda | reverse complement strand
TGTGGAACAGATCGCGCCTGGAGGTGGGCGGGCCCGCCGCTGCCGCCGGGAGCTGGGGCGGCCACCAAGTGGCAAGCCGGGGCGCCTTGGTCACACAGCCTGTCCCGCACGCCTCGCAGCCAGCGCTTGGCTGCAGATCAATTGAGGGATGCGGAGCTGAAGCGCGGCATCGCCTCGAGTCCACAGCTCGCTCGACACGCCTCCCACTCGAAACGACCGTTTGCACAGGTGCACCCCGACCGCCGCGTGTGCCCGAATCCCGGCCGACGCCGGTGGCTTGGCACGGACGCCGACGCCGCTGCAGTGCGCGGGCTGGAACTCGGGGACTCGCTCGTGCTGACCTGCAAGTGCCCTGGCCGCTCTCCCGGTGGTGGCCCCCAGCCACCTGGGGCAGTACGCGGACGTGTTCAGCGCCCTGCTGCGCGCACGCCGCGCGTCGCTGCGCCTGGACGCGCTCTGGCGGCGCCTCTGCACGCGCGGCAGCGAGGGCGAGGCGCTCAATCTCGGCGGCGGCGGCGACGGCGCGGCCGCCGGCGCAGCGCGGGTGAAGCGGCTGCGGCGGTGGCTGCACCTCGCCGCGCACTGCGCGCGGAGCTGGCGGGCGTTTGCGCACGAGCAGCTGCTCTGTGGGACGTGCGAGGCGCTCGCGCGGCAGCTGGAGGCGGCGCCGATGAGCGTGGCGGGGATGCGTGCGGCGCACGCGGGCATGCTCGCGCGGGCGCTGCGCGCGTGCCTGCTGCCGCCGGCGCCGAGGGATTCGGATGCGGCGGCGGCGTCGGAGGCGGAGCCGCCGTGGCTGGCGCCGCTCGCGGCAGATGTCAATGGCCTAGTGAGCTGCTGTTGGCGCCTGCAGGCCCTTGCCGCCGGGGCGCTCACGGCCGGCGAGGCGGACGGCGGCGGCTCGGTCGAGCCGGGCGGCGGATGGCCGCAGGGCGGCGCGGCCGACGGCGGCGGCGACGGCGGCGGCGTGCTGGGAGCGGGTCGAGGCGGTGGCACTGAGCTGGAGGCGCATGGGGCGGCTCGGAGCGGCGGACGCGGCGCCAGCGTCGGATCCCACTTGGCGGGGCTGCTGGCCCGGCCGAGATGAGCTACGTGCGGGTACATACATTGGCAGGCTGACGGTGGCCGTTCCGGCCCCCCAGCATTCGCCCATGTTGGGGCAGTTCCCGCTTTCACCAAAGTAAGTATGTAGCTTGGCTGCTTGGAGCAGGTATCCAGAGGTTTTAAAAGGTCCCGATGGTTCCCGATGCTTCTGCTGGGGGCTAACTCCGGCGGCGTATTACGCCTGCAGCCTAAAGGATTTGCAGTGAAAGAAAACCAGGGTGCATTATTATTAAGTGAGCGGGGCTTATGGTTTGTTCCAGGAGCAGCTTTCTGTACAACGTAAGATAAATGAGAAATACTCCTTTTCTGTAGATCAGTCTTTTAGAAACCCAACACCAGCATTCGATATACACGCAGTTACAGCAACAAAGAACAAAAGCTTGAGTTCATGTTGGCTGGGACAATGCACGTTCTACAGAGATTACCGCCGCCGTTCCCACCCCCTCAGGCCGGCGGGCATGTTCAAGGACGTCCTCTTGAATGTAGTCTCGGACGACCAGGTACTCCCGCAGCTTCCGGCAGTGTCCAGCAATGCCGTCGAGCTGGCCGCGATGTCCAGCACCCGCTGTTCCTGCACCCGAGCCGAGCAGCGGCAGGAAAGCTGCGTCGATGTCGGCGCGCGGCACGCCGTCGCGCGTCCAGATCCGGGCGTGACTCGACCAAGATGTGACGCACGCGGCGCGTGGCCAAGAGGCCCGATGGCCTTCATCACAGGCACTCGTAGCCCTCCGTGTCGATCTTCAGAACGAACACCCGCGCTTGTCTCCTTGAGCTACAGGCCGTCAGCGACGCTGGCACGCTGGTCGTCCCCGCCACCGGCAATCTCGTCGACGTGTCGTCGTGCACGGGACGAAGAACACGCCCTCGCACGCCGCGGGGACCGACAGGTTGACTGTGGTCGCGACGTCGGACACAGGGGCGTTGACGACGGCCACGCGCCTGTCGGCGACGCCGGCGAGGCCGGGGTTCAGGCAGAAGTTGCGGCGCACGAGGTCGGAGCACACCTTTCGAGGGTCGAACGCGAGGACCTGGCAGCCGTAGGCGGCCGCTATGAGGGAGTAGACCCCGCGTTGGCGCTGACGTCGAGGAACGCCCGGGCGCCTTGCCGCCCGCGGCGGCGCCGGCCGGCGCGCAGCGCTCCGAGACAGCGCGTGAACACGTCGTGGACGGCGCGCTCGCCTCGTTCGGTGATCCAGCTGATACCCTGCTGGCCGGGTCCAGTACCAATGACGCATGAATGTGTGCGCAGAACAATGGTCGTGACATGTTGCGCGCCGGCCACAGTAAGAAAATGACAAGAAAAGGCGGCCGATGATGGCCTGGAGAGGGGGTTCTCGGTCACCAACGGGCCCCGGCGTCCGCGCCCGGCCAGCGGGTCGCCGCCGCGCCTGTCGCTGCGGCCGCCGGCTTGGACGCGTTGACGGCGATGCTGGCGACGGCGAAGTTGGCTGCGGCGGGGGTCCCGGAGCCGAGGACCTCGAAGAAGCTCAGCGACAAGCCGGCCGCGAGCCCGACCACGACGGCCAGGATCACCGTGAAGGGGCTCTGCCGTGTTGCGACATTGCGAGGCCGCGCTCTGCAAGACCTGCACCATAACGGCCGGCGCTGTTCAATCGACCGCAAGCCCAGTTCCTCGCCGCAGGCACGCTGCTGCCAGGTTGCTGCAGCTAATATTATTGCTGCAATATTTTATGTTTACGCTGCTGCAGCTGCTGCTGCTCCTCTGGGCGATGGCCGCGTAGCAACCAGCAGCAGCTTGCAAGCTCGACCTGCCGGGTGCAGGAGGCAGCATGGCGGGCACGTTGTAGGGCGTCCACCCGCGTAGTAGTTTAGAGTTCAAAGTGTCAAGTCAACTCCAAGTTCATCACTGATGCGAATGCTTGTCTCGGAAGGCCTGCGGGATCGCAGTTTTGCGATTCATACATATGAAGAGATGCAAGGCACTTGCCTTTGTGACGGAGCCTTGTGCGTCGTGTTGTATCTCAAGCTGGGTCTCCAACGAGCGGTGTGTCATCACATCGGATTGACAGGTGATCACTGCTGAGCTCTTCGGACCTCAGAGCGCTCTTCGCGTACATGTTGCTGCCATACTGGACATAAATTTAGGCGAGTTTGGCGAATTTCAGATTCGCTGCACCATTTTTAGCCCATGCTGCTTGCTACGGTGGGATCACTTAATGCGCCCGATAATCGACCCGCGTCACTGCATGCATGCTGGACGGAGTTAAAGTTTGAGCTTCAACACAATTTCAAACCTGTCGTTCAGATACCTGCAGCTGCTCAAGCTCATTACTGCTCTGCTTGCGGTAACAATACAGAGTATTCATCAGACCTCGTTAGTGAGGTTTAATAATGACCCAAGCCGTGTTATTTGACTGAAAAGCAGGTAAGCACAAAATCCTGTTCTGAACAGTGCCACAACATATATAGATACGTGCTATTTCTTTTCAGCCGTCTGACCTTGATCAAGCGTCCCTCGCTCGAGCGAAACTATTACGAGATATTCGCTCAGGAAAATGTCGCGCTGGTGGACCTCGCGCGGACACCGGTGCAGCGGATCATAGCCGAGGGGATCGAAACCGACGACGGGTTGATCGAATGCGACCTGATCGTTTTCGCTACCGGCTTCGATGCCGGACGCGGCGGCCTGATGCAGATCGATGATTTCGGGGCCGGAATGACCAGATTCACGCACCTGCCAGCACTGGCGCGGGGCCATGCCCTGGCCCTTGCCAAGAACGGGCATTCCCTCGTCGTAGACGGAAAGCAGCCCGGTGCGGTGCACTCGAACTGCCCGAGGACTCGCCCGACGCGCTGACACCGTGGGAGGCGGCTTCAACGCAGCACTCGCGTCATGTCGCTTGCGCTCACTGCGTCTCAGGCCCCCTGCATTGCCGGTCTTTCCACAGTGACCGCGATACCATGCTTATACGCATCATCAATGCCTGGTGTACGCTCTTGGCTATTTTTGGGCTGGGCTATAGGTACCTGCGCTTTCCAACGGCTGGTCTGAGCCATCGCACCTTGCTCAAGCCACGTGTCCATCCTCAGATCAAAGCTTATTGGGGCTCAGAGAACACACGCATCTTCTCGGCAGATGGTGGTACTCACCACATCTTTGGGGGTCGGCACCCGTTGAGCGGGCGGCAGGTTGCGACACTCATGTCTTCAACGCGCGCCTGCGTAGCAGTGTTTCGACCACCCTCCTCCTGCGTGGCGCAACTTCCTTTTCTAACGTGGCATAGCACCATCCTTGAGGGCCGTTGGGCGTTCTTCAGGCCTGCAGCCAATGCCAGTTTCACATCCAGCACCACCGAAGACAACCGAGAACACGTCACTATGCCAAGCACGTTCAAAAACTTCGTGCAGCGAATACGTAAAATTTGCCTTCGAAGCGGCGGGTTTCAATTCTAACGAGTACGCCCTCAACGTGGTTGAGCGGCCTAGCTGTCATTAGTCGCTCACCTTAGCCTGCGCAGAACAAGCCTCGACCTCAACAAACCCGCGTAGACTAGGATTGTATCCTGGAACCAGTCAGACTGTCCCTCGGGCCTCTCGTTCAGTGCAAATTGTGTCCGACTGCCGATGGCCCGAGCCAGTCAGCCACACCAGCTGTACGTGCCGGGACAGGCGATTGCTGCATTCGAGCCTTCCGTCTGCGGCTGGCCGTCTTGAGTATGCCCGACCAACTTGCGCGGTTCGAGCATACCACCTACACGCGTCATCTCTCCACTCTGCAGCCCACACTCGGGCCGCGGCGCGTGTTGTCCCGGTTCTCGTGCATCCCGGCGGCCTCAACTCGGCCTGCGTCGCAGCGCCGCGGCCGCAGCAGAGCAGGTTCTGTCCGGAGAGCTCGAATCCCATGTCTGCGAACGAATCCAGCGTCCGCGCCGGCGTCAGCAGCGGACGCCGCTGGCATGCAGGGCGGCCAGCAGCAGGCGGGCCAGGCGCAGTCCGGTGGTCGACCGGGTTGGATCCGACCGCTCTCTAGCAGGCGAACACTGCTGATGCTGATCCGTGGGCCTCATGGGCGCGGCCATGACCCCGCGAGACGGCACATGCTGAGCTTGGCGGGAGGCGCGCGCGCACATGGCCGAGGCGCCGCGGCGAGCGGCGGCGTAGCGCGGTTGCAGCTGGGTCTCTGCGTGGGTGATCGGCCGCGCTCCCAACAGCGCTTGTGCCCCCCGCTCGTGCCCGCAGCCGCGCCCGTTCTGTCCGTCGCGTCGACGCGGGGTAAAAGCAAATGCGCCATTCGATACCGTGACCTGCGGGGTTTCCAAAGGACCATCCCACACATCGCACTCCGAGTTGAAACGGACATAGCCGCCGAGCGCGATCGTTGAATTGATGTAATTCCCAATGGATAACACGCGTGTGACGCCAGTCACTTCGATCGGCTGGTTCACGACATTGCCAGTTGGCTTCAAGCTTGCTACGAGGCGTCACCTGCAATCGACTCTGTTTACTAATTACTAACATCAATTTGGCGGACGCAAGCGTGATTTTTACGCAAGCTACTTGGTGACCGCTGGACCGGACGGGTCCAGGCCGATATCTCCGATACGCGTCGCTATGAATTGACGCCAGCTTGCGCCTATCTTTGTATACTGTGCGGTATATAAGGGCGCAGGGGTGCGGGCATCGACCCCCCTCGGCGCCTGCACATTGAGCGGACGCTGTGCGCATGGGTCCCGGGTCGTACCAGCGCTTTTCCGCCACTTTTTCCTGCTTGTCACTTTTTCAATTCATGCTTTAATACACCGAAGCCCTGAGACTGATCACATGAGGTCAGCAGCGGGGACAGCACCTGCCCTGATGATGTTTGAGGCACTGATTTGTGACAGCACAGCAGAGAGTCTGTGCATCCGGCGACACCGTCAGGATACGACAGCGATCGCGGCATCCGGTCTTCCAGCTACGGGGACGGGCTCGTGCCGTCGGTTGGCGGGCTCACATCTTCGACGCGACGAGGTTCTGCTCCTGATGGCTGCCGAAAGCTCGTTCGACGGTCGCTATTTCGTGGCCACCAGAAGCAGCAGGTGAAGTGCGGATCGGCAACCCACACCAAAGCATCTGCGGGCCTCAGGAATGGTCGTGCCCTGACTGTCATCGCTCGGGCTGGGCTGCCTGCACGCTGAGCTTTCCGAGTAGCCGCCACGAAGCCTTGCGACGATGCTCGTCACCGGATGGATTTCTGAACAACAGAAAGCCTGCTTCGTGTGTGTGATTGCGCCGGATCACGCCGAACGCGTGCGCCATATAGGCTGGCAAGCTTTGGGCACGCCCTGCAGCTTCTGCATATTGGAAGCACAAGGATCTTGCGGAAGCGCGTGATTTCCTCAATGTGCACTGCACAACGCGGGATGGTCCCGTTGATGCTGGACAGCCAAAGCCGGATTTACCGTACGGCTTTCGCCAACAGGCCCGAGATCTACAGGACTATGAAGACATTCCTGGAGAACTCAGGACTGAAGCTACGTCATAATCCACCACCATGATCCACCATAATCCGCCGTGCAGCACAGCTGAGGCCTCCGTTACACGCAGGCACGCACACCCCAGGCCCCGCCCTCCCGGGCGGCCCCGCGGGGCGCGTGGGCGAGCCGCGGGCTGCCCTCGAACTTGAGGAGGTGGGGCCGGTCGCCGTCGCGCAGCGTGAAGCGGGAGTCGAGGTAGCCCGTGAGGTCAGCGCTCAGCGCGGGCAGCGCGCGGCGTCGAGCGCCTTCTGGTTGGCCAGTACTCGGCCGCCAGGGGCTCATCTCGGCGTCGCCCTTGCGGTGGAGAGCGCTGGCGGCGGGGGGAGGGGCGCGGCAGGCAGGTGGGGGGTCAGATCCGGTTCTCCCAGGCGTCGAGCTGGTGCTGGTTCAGCAGGGTGTCCTCGATCGCCTTGGGCTAGCCTAGGCACAACTTCAGCCGCTCTGCACTCGTCCGCAACCGCCAGACTGGACCCCGACCACCGGCGGCAACTGGACCCCGGCGGCCCGACCGCCACGACGCCGCCACAATCTCAGCCTCCCCAGCCGAAGTCAGCGGCGCGGGCATGTGAATAAGTGCCATTCCACAGCGTATTCCAAAGTACATGTGTTCGAGAACGCAAACCCTGGCCCCACTTCACTCCACACGTACACACACGCACACACAGAGTGTCCTGTCTCGCTCCCTCACACACACACACACACGAAATCACTCACACGCACTCACACGCTCTCTCTCACTTTCTCTCACCCACACCCATACAACATGCACCCCCCCCCTACACACACACACCTTGAAGAAGTCGTCCTCGCCCTTCTTCTTGGCCTTCTTGTCCTCCGCCGCCTTGAAGTAGCCGTCGGTGAACTTGGCAGGTCCAGCTGCGGCAGCTCCACCTGGGCGATGCGGATTCACGCGCGCAAGGGGGGGGGGGCACGACACCAGGCGGGTGAGTGGTGGTGCGCCAGGCCAAGGATGGCGGCAGGGCGCGAGGCCGGGGGGGAGTTGTGCTGGGGTGGTGGCGGGCCGGCGGGGTGCCGCGCGGGAGCTGCGGGCGGCGCTGCGCCTTCTTCCGAAATCGCCGCCATTTCGGGACGAATGCTGCGGATCGCAAGGTCGGATCACTGCCTTGCCGCGCCACCGATGCGGGGCGGCGTGGCCAGCCCGCAGCTCGCTCCGCTAGCAGCGCAGCGCTGGCTGAGCGTGCGCCGCTGCGGCATGGCCCACGCCAACCGTTCGCACCAAGCCGCACCACCTGCGCCTTGCGCCGGCTAACCCACCGCGTCGTCTCGGGCGGCGGCAGATTGTCTACGGCTCGTCAGGCTCCCGCCATGGCCAAGCTTGACCGATGCTGGATGTATCCACGCCATACTTCGATGCCTGGCCAGTCTAACCGTCCGCGGCCCCTCACACCAGCCGCTGCCCCGCACCGCCAGTCCTGACGCTCGCCCCGTCATCCTGCTGCCGCGCCCGCCACCACCACGCCGCCGCGCGACGCGTCTGCCGCCGACATCGCCGCCGGCGCCAGCACCGCGAACAGCGCGGCCCATGCTGCGCTGCGAGCGGTGCACGCTACGACGGGCACGCCCAGTCGTTTGCAAGCCCGCTAACGCTCGCCGCCCATGTTTGCCCGCACACGTGGCTGCCGACGCCCCGCAGGAGACGCGGCGGCGCACCTTGGGCTGGTGGCGATGACGAGGCCTGGTCACGCGGCGCGCGGGCACGCATTGCCTTGAAGGGCCCGGTCACCAGCGGCTGCCAGCTCTCCAGCTGCTTCACGATGACCACGCGCGTCCCTTGAAGCTGCGCAAGCAGGATCAGCACCATGCCGGGCGTGATGCTGCGCGCAGCTGGTGGGCTTGCGCACCGCGAGGACCTGGAAGCCGCCGGCCCCGTCGGCGCCTTCATGCGCGTGCGCCGCGCCGGCTCGCCCAGCCTTCTGCTGCTTGGGGGTGGTGGGGACGTGCCGGCGTGCATCATCTGTGGCCATGCCCGCGCCGCTTGTAGGTCTTCGATCGCCCTTGGGCGGCGATGCCCTTGGCGATGAGTGGCCTTCGCCTAAGCGGCAGGTGTTTGTGCAAGGGCGGGGCGCCGGTTGCCAAGGGATGCGGAGAAGAGGCGGCGCGGCCTGGTTCACGCAGGACCAGTCGCCGTGGGTGTTCTGGACGATCACGGGCCTGAGCTTCGCGATCGGTTTCCTGCTGATCATTCCGATCGGCGGCGCCGACATGCCGGTCGTCGTGTCGATGCTCAACAGCTATTCGGGCTGGGCCGCGGCGGCGATGGGTTTCACGCTCGGCAATACCGCGATGATCATCACCGGTGCGCTCGTCGGTTCGTCGGGTGCGATCCTGTCGTACATCTGGCCGCGCTTCTCGCGCAAAGCCTTGGCGATCTCACGACGCTCACCGTGATGTCCCACTGGCTGTCTAAACACACGGGTGCGGGTCATGTGCAGGCCCCCTGCACCTTCGAGGACGTCGACGGTCACTGAACCGGCACAACTTTGTTTGCGTTACCCCCAATAAAGATCGGCCGTTTGTGATCCAGAGCGGTGAGCTGAAAATCGAGGTACTCGGTACCCGCTTCAACGTAAAAGCTCCGCCCACGCAGCGCATTTGTTGAGGTGGCGGTGGTGCGGGCAGCGTGAGCGGGAGCGCCCACAGAAGCAATGCAGGTGTGATTCTTGGTACTGAATTGGTCAGTATTCGATTGCCGTGTCAATGCGCGTGCGGGACAGGTCGCTCCTGCGTGGTGGTGGCGAGCTCCCTGTTTGGCATCGCCTGAGCACGCCCATGCCCTCGCACGCATGCCGTGGCGCATCATCAGGCGTCTCGAGGGCATTCGTGGGCCAGCCGGTCGCAGCCCGCCGCGTACAGCCGTTCTCGGCGGCGCGCGGCGTGGTGGTCGTGCGCGCCGCCGCCGAGCCCGCCGAGCGGCTCCGCCGCACAACCTGAGCCCTCAGAAAGGCTCGCGCCGCGTCGAGAAGCGCAAGGGTCGCGGTTACGGTGGTCACCAGGTGCGCGGTGCTGCGTATGATGGCGTATGGGCGCATTCGCAGTGCCTGTGCGAAGCGCAGCACAGGCCGTCTCCCGCTGTGCAGCCGCAGCATCGTGGACTGGGTGTCCAGCTGTTGCACAGCGATTGGCAGACACTCCTCACGCATGAATATCGGCGCCTTTTGTTGTGATCACAGCGGTATCGGTGCACAACAGTGGGAGCGGACTCGGCTGCGGCGCTGGCAGCGTTTGTTTGAGCGCTGCACTTGACCCCTTCCAGCCGCTGGCCGGTTCTGGTGGCTACTTGCGACAGCGGCGCATCGCAGCATGGCCATACAGAGAGCAACGCATTCCGTATCATTTTGAGTCAGAATCACATAGCAGTGTTGAAACAGAGTAAGGGTTCGCTTATCTATGGCTTAAAACTTCAAACCCCAACGCGTAACTTGCCGCCATGCACCCTTACCGCTCCCCTGCCAATGCGTACAGGGTCGTCCTGCGGTTTCGGCACGCGCGGCCAGAAGGCGCGCTCGGGCTACGGCATGCGCACGGCTTTGAGGGCGGGCAGATGCCGCTGCATCGCCGCCTGCCGAAGCTCGAGGTATTGCTGGCGGTGAGCCGGGGGCCGCGCACGCGGCGGCCGGGATGTTGTATTTGGCGGGCTGGCGGACGCAGCGGCCCCATTGCGACGGTTGCGGAAAGCAGCGGCCCCGCCGACGCTTGCGCCAGCCAAAAAGGCCGCGCCGCCCGAGTCGCCCATTTCGCGCAGCAATGGACGCAGCGGGCAGGTCGGATCGGATGCGTGGCCGGTGTGCGACCCTCGCCGACATTTCGCTTCTCTCCGGTGTGTATGCGTTACCAGCCGCCTTGAGCAGACCTCTCACCGCCGATTCAACCTCACAAGGATGTTCCGGTCTTCCGAAGACGTGGTCGTGAACCTCGTGCTCTGGACGGCCTTCGAGGACGGGATCCGAGGCTACCTTCACGCCATCCAGTCGAAGGGAATATCAAGATCATGGCCCGCGACACCAAGCTTGGTCCGGAAGGAATCACGCGCGACATTCCGAACGTCTCGGAAGAAGCTTGCACGCGCACATATGTGTGTATCGGTCCAGTTTGTGTGGGGGATGTCTCGCTGCTGCTTTGCGTGGTCAAGAGCAACCAGCGACGGCGCAGCAGGCTGCGGCGCACGGCGTGCACTCAGCCGCGGCGCAGCACTGCGGCATCGCCCCGCGCGATGCCGCCCGCCCCCGACGCCGCCGCCCCGCCCCCGTTGCCGCCGCCCACTCCTCGCACGGTCCTCGGCAGCGGCAGCTGAGCAAGGCGCTCACGATCAAGGTCGGACGCCTGCTGCGCGTCCGACCTCGGAGAAGATCGGTGCCGCCGACGGCATCGCGGCAGCATCGGCCGCAGCAGGATGCCGAAGCCGAACGACACCAGCGCCCAGATCCCCATGCAGATGAAGATGATCCTGAGGTTGGCCTTCCAGTAAGGAGGCGCTAAGGCCAAGGCGGCCCGGGCTGCGGCCAAGAAGAAGTGATCGAGGCCGGCGGAAAGTCTTGATCTCTCGGCGGCCGCTGGTGCGGTCGGCTGGAGGAGACCAGCCTCTTGCCATCCCGATACCAGTTGGAGCTGCTTATTCGGCAGTTTCCTGCTGTTCCGCCGTCTTCTTCAGCTGGCCCTTGGCTGCCGTGCCAGCGTGAACAGCCGTCCCCGGATGGCCAGGAGCGGGAGGGCTTGGCGGGTGGATGGTTCGGGTGGCGGGGGTTTGTGAGGGTGCACCGTCCGGGGGCGTGCCCTAAGATGTGCAGCGCAAAGCTGCGCAAGCGGCGGCATGATGCTCGCACCCGGCAATTGCGTGGGAACCACGGGCGTGTTGTCACTTTTCGCTACGAACGTCATGCGGCCCATACACACGTGTCGAAGTCGCTTTTGGCTGCCTGATAGTCATGTCATCCGACACATTAGTGAAGCCTTCTGTCATGATCCTGTTGTTGCTGGTGACTCGGTGCCGCAGGTCTCGCCAGATATTAGAGCGGCGCGCAGGGCATGGTGAAGGATTCGAGCTATATGTTCGTCACCGGGCCAGACGTCGTGAAAACCGTCATCTCAACGAGGTCGTGACGCGGCAGGCTTGGGGGCGCGATCGACCAACTCGGAGCTCGGTGCCGATCTGGACCCGTTCCGAGTAGCATGGCGCTGCTCGCAGCGCGCGCTGACGGGCGACGCGACAACCGCAGCGGCGTGCATCAGGTTCCGCCCGACGCACTTGCATATACAGCGGTCTGAGTGTAGCATAGGTCGCTTGGAATGCACCTGCGGCTCGCAAACGCGTGCCGCGCTCGATGCCGCCCGGCGCCTTCGTGCTCTTCTGGCATAGCGGCCATTGCACAACAATGCACCCAACGCCTCCGCCGCCCTATGATGGCCGTCCACCTCACGGCCAACCCACTGGCACTGGCCCGACGTGTGGTACCAGCCGCCGGTCAGGCTGTCCTGCCGGGTGAGCGCCTGTTCATAGGGCGAGCAGCAGCGCTTCATGGCTGGTGTAGAAGCTGGTGCCTTTGATCTGCGGCACCGTTTCGGGGGTCACGCCGCACGCTTCCATGAACGCGAGCGCTTCGGAAATCCGCGCCGCGGTTTCCTGATATTTCTTCGCCCACGGGCTCGCAGGCATCGCTGACCCCACAGGACGTGGGCTGGAAAGGTCAGGCCAGCTTCCGCCCGATTTTCTCTTCGAGGTACCGTTGCACATGTTCGCCCCGACCCGTCCCGCAGCCCGCCACAACGCAGGCACAGGGCCGTCGGGGCCGTCTTCCTGATCATCGAGCGCTATTCGACGAGAAGTCGGCGCATATTCTCACAGCTGCAGATCACAGCGCGCAGGAGCATCGCAGGGCCGGACCGCCGGCACGGTCGGCGGCGGCGGCAGGAGCAGCGGCGACGAAGCTTCGCGCGTAGGCAGCGGCCGCCCGCCGAGCAGAGGCGCTGGTGACGCGGGCGCACGGAGTTGCTGCGAAAACCGTCAATCAACAGGATGATTGGTCAGCGCGATCGGGCATGCGGACGGGCCCACGCGCTGATCTCGATTGCCCCTCGACGTGCGCATGTGTGATCAGCTTGCTTCACTCAGCACTGTCTGCCCAGCTACAAGCAGGTGTTGCACCGCTTGTTGCCGCCACTCAGCAGCACCTCGTCATTGCACCCAGCACGAGCAGGGCACCGGCAGCAGGCGCAGTAGCAGCAGAGCGGCATCAGCACCAGCAGCAGCAGCAGTAGCAGCCAAGGGGCCCCAGTGACAAGCGCGCGGTGCCAGCGCTCAACTCCCAGACCTCTCCCCAGCTACGTCGGCCTGCGTTCTCGCGACACCCCACGCAACCGCGCAGCGGCCTATCGATGCTGGCCTGCGTGCACAAATCCGAGGCGTGCGTGAGGATCCTCATGGTGCTGGGGGCGAACCGCTTCCAGCTGGACTGCCTCGGCCGGGCGCCGGGAGTGCCGCGGGGCGCGCAAGGCCGCGCGGGCGCTGCCGCCGCGATTTGGCGCCAAGGGGCCGCGTCGGGAGCCGGTCGCCGGTGCGTTGTCCAACACGTTCGCCTGTCGGCGGCGCCGATCGGAAATGGCTGGAGCCGCTTCGCTGCGGCCTAGCGCCTGTCCGGTGCTCGAATCCGCATGCGGCGCGTGTGCAGACAGCGAAGCTGGATTTCAAACTGGGACCGCGACGCTCGACGCCCTGCGCGGCGCCTCCCCTTCTCAGCACTATGCCGCATTAGTCAGCGCCGCGGACTGCATCAACGAGCTGCTGTCTGGTTACACGGGCCCGCGGGACGGCTGGGTGTACTGCGATCCCAACACGCGTGACACCCGGCTCGTGGACATGAGGTCTGTGTTTGGGTCACTGCCCGGCACTACGCGGTGT
Organism: Scenedesmus quadricauda; assembly: GCA_002317545.1. Lineage (NCBI taxonomy): Eukaryota > Viridiplantae > Chlorophyta > Chlorophyceae > Sphaeropleales > Scenedesmaceae > Scenedesmus > Scenedesmus quadricauda. The sequence goes on along the minus strand of NNCB01000463.1, from coordinate 3,968 downwards.
TTGCGGAAAAGATGGACGCCGTCAAGATCGGCGCGTGCGCGCATGCGTGGTGTGTGTGCACATGTTTGTGTTCCGTGAGAGGATGGATTTGTGATGTGTATGAGTGTGTGTGTGTGTGTGTGTGTGTGCGTGTTCGTGTGTGTGTGAGAGTGTGTGTGTGTGTGTGTGTGTGCACGCGCACGCGCACGCGCGAAATCGCTGTTGCAAGTGAGCGAGTCGGCCGGATGGCCGCGCCGGGCCAGCTGCGTCAGCAGTCTCACCGCGGCGCCTTGCTGAGGTGGACCGTCGACGGCGATTCTCTATGGCCTCGCGAACGAGAATTGGCGCACCGACAATGTCCGGCTGCACAAGCTTGGCACCCCGGTCGCCGAGGACAAATTGCTCTACAAGGAGGCCGACATCGGCTTCGGCGTCGGCATCGGCAAAACCGCCGCCGACAATTATATCGTCATCGCGACGGGCGATAACGAGACGAGCGTCCCTGTACGCTCGACCCCGCCGACCAGCCCGAAGGGTGCAGTCGCCGGCAGATAAGGCGCAGCGCCACCTTTGGGGCCGTACGGGGGCAGATGCGTCCGATCGACTTCGCCCGCCTTTTATCTGGGATGGGCCCCTGAGTGATGCCCCTGCACGCTGCAGTTGATGGTGGTGGTGGTTTGGTCGTGTTGATGATGGGGATCTCCCGCCCCATTTCACCAGGCACCATGGCCGCATACGTGGGGTCACTTCGAGATGGCAAGGCGCTCCTGGCGATTCACATGCGGTGGGAGATATGAAGATCCCCGGTGCGAGATCCCATTGATCCCGCGACAAGATGCCGGGGCGATCTAGACTATGGCGCCTGCACGCTGGTTCCGCGGACGTGGGTCGCCCATGCCCCGGCGGCATCGAGGGCGTTGGCCGACTGCTTGCACCCACGGCGCCACCCGAAAACCTCCCAACAACAGATGATGAGCTCGGGGCAGGAAGTCATGCAGGCGGGCAACATCAGTGAGCCGCGGACAATGGTGAGGGGCGCTGCTTTTCCTATCGCTGACCTTGGCTGGGGGCGGCAGGCTGCTCAAACAATGGTCCCGGCCTGGGTTCAACATCTTTCGAATGACGGCCATCAGTGTGACTGTTGCCTCCTGTGCCCTGTTTGTCGATTGTGGTGCCGCCAGCTCTGGGGCCGGCCGCCGCCTGAGCAGCGGCGCCCTCAGCGCAGCGGCGGCAGCAGACGCGCCCGAGCCGTCGCCGCGCCGCGCCGCCCCTCCGCGGCGCCGCGATGCACGGGGCCCGCGCTGGGCGAGGAGTCCCGTCGCTGTTTCTTTCGCGGTCGGCTGCCCTGGGAAACGCTGCCTTTCGCCGTTCGGATTCAACCCACGACGGCACAAGTGATGACATCATCCGGTTGTCCGGTGGCCGCATCGTGGCCGACGCTCGTCCGGCCGGCCCCAAGCCGCCACACGTCGGCCCCACCCATCCTGCCGACCCCTGCCCTCTGCGCCGCCCTGCTGCGCCGCAGCCGACATCCGCCACGTGCGCAACCGCCGCGGGCTGATGGCGTTCCACGTTGGAGTGCTGCGGCACGGCGAGAGGCTCAACGAGTGCGCGCCTCCGCCGCCGACGCCGCTGCCGCCGCCGCTGCGCCGAATCCCCGCCCGCGGGCGCCGCAGCTGCCGCATTGAAGTGTTGGGAGACGCTTTGCTGCCCGGCGCGCATGGCGACACGCCATCCGTGCGCCTCCGCACGTCTACCCGCGTGCTGGCGTTCCTGCCTTCCCAGCATGTGTACCCCTCCACCACAAAACCAACACACACACACACACACATGCCGCGTCCACTTTCGCCCCCTAAGGCTGCAGCATCCAGATGTGCCGACACCTTCATATTCAATAATGAGGACATGGCCGGGGGCGCCGTGCGCATGTTTGGGCCCCCATAGAAGGGCGCATCCCGCGGGATACGCCCTTGTTTTCCAGGCTTTGCCGCGGCGCAATGTCGTAATCATCACCACTGCGACCGCCCCGGCCTGCCGACGCCAGCGTGCAGGTCAGCGAAAGGGTGCAGTGCATCGAACCACCCACATCGCTGGAATCGCGGACCATGGCGCATCATCCACAGCAGCCGAGGTCCAGGAACCGCCCCTTTGCATCCCGCTGCCCCCGCGCGCCGCGCAGCTGGCCGTCCTCGCGGCGGGCGCCCTGCAGGGGAAGCTGCTCGCCGACCTGGCGGCGGTCACGGAAGCCGCCGAGAAGGCGGCCGAGGCGGCCGGCCTCGACCTGGACTGCGAGCCCGCCGCGGCAGCGGCGCCGGAGTGCAGTCCAGGGACGCCGGCGCCGAGCGTCGAGGGGGCGCTGGCAGAGGCGGGGGCGGCCGTTGACGCGTGCGTGTCAGTAGACGGCGCGAGGCGCGCGGCGGCGGCGGCGGACGCGATAAGCAGGAATTTCGAGGCCCTCACGGGGTCAGCGTTTGCGTCCGCGTCGAGCGCCCTGCCGGCGTTCAGCGTGGCGAGCGCGTCGCTGGCTTCCGACGCGGGCGCGTCGCTGACCCCGACGAGCGACGCCGCGCCGCGGCCGCGCTGGCGCCGGCGGCGTCGGCGCCGCTGCAGCTCCCGCCGCCGCTGCAGCAGCAGCGGCAGCAGCAGCAGCAGGACGCCGCGGCGGCGGCGGCGGCGGCGCTGGTTGCGCAGCAGCTGCCGGCCGATGCGCAGCAGCTGGCGTGCGCGGGGACGGCGCCGACGCTCGCGGCGGCCGGCACGGGCGGCGCCAGCAGGCATGGCTCCATTCCCTCAATGTCTGGGGCGTCCGAGAGCGCGGTCAGGCAGGCGCGCTTCCTCGCGGCGGCGCGCATCGCCGCGCTCGGCGCGGCCGCGCGGCGCGCGAGCCTGACGCGCGCCCGGGGCAGCATGGGCGGCGGCGGCGGCGGCGGCGGCGGCAGCAGCGCGGCGGCATCGTGTTCAGAGTTGGTGGCCGGCGGCGCTGGGGCGGGGGGCCAGCGGGGGAGCCTGATTCCTCCAGGTGGAGCGGGCGTCTAAGGTGAGGCGGCGGCAGCGCGGGCGGCACCCACCCAGCGCGGGGCTCGCAGCGTTGCTTGCTGGTGTTGCACGCTTGGGTTGCGAGGAAAAGAAGCCGCCCTGAAGAACCGCAAATCAGGGCGCCCATGGCACCAGGGCTGGTGCCCCAGGGCTGGTCCAGTCAATCGCTCAAATGGGGTGCACGGGATGTTCAATCATGATGACACGTCATTCACAACACGATTTGCAACCTGCTGCGGCGCCTCCCGCGGCCGCGCACCTGCTCCACACGCCGCCGCGTCCCCGCAGCAGGAGCGGCTCAGCGCTGCAGCGCGGCCTGCAGCAGCACGCGCAGTTGCTGCAGCGGCAGCAGCAGGAGGAGGGGGACGCGGCGCCGACGACCTCGACGCTGCGGCGGCCGCCGCCGCCGCCGCGCTGGGCCTGGGTCGACGACAACGCCGAGGCCGCCGACCAGCTCGCCGGCGCCGGCGCCGACGGCAGCGGCCGCGGCAGCAAGCAGGCGAAGCGCGGGTCGATGCGATCGCGGGCGCATTCAGCAGCGGAGGACGTGCCGGGGGCGGCGCGTGGGTCGCGGTGGAACAGGCGCTGGCCTAGGGTGCCGATCCAGTTGTCGGCCATCTCGCTGCCGCGGTGGGGGGGCGGCGATGAAGATGCGCGCGGACCACGCGCGGGTCGACAACGTTCGAACATCCAGGTTCGCAGCCGCTGCCGCGGACTGGCTGCGGTGCGGGAGCTCGTTGCTGAACGACTTGATCGAGCGCGCCATCCTGCCACCGAAGTCGCTCAAAGGCATCTGCCATATAGCAGCCTGCTTGCTCGCCGCCACAGCGTGGCCGCTGCGAGGGCCGCGGCGCGTTCGAAGGTCTTCGATTGACCAACCTCCGCGTCGGGCTTCCAGCGCCCTCCCATTCCGGGTGTGCAGCTTGCTCGTGCGCTCCAGGTAATGGCTGCCC
>NNCB01000462.1:0-17475 GCA_002317545.1 Scenedesmus quadricauda | reverse complement strand
CCGAAGGCAATCCCTATCACGCGACCGCGCGCCTGTGGGAGCCGAGTGGTGGATCACGATCGGGGCAACGGCGCGAGTGCTGGGCTGGCCTTCGCGCACGCTGAATGCCGCGTCACGGCCGCGGGTCGAAAGTGGCCGATCCAGCGCCCGTCAAAGCCCCGATCATCCATCAAGCGCAGGAGGAGCACGGCCCTTGTCCTCCCGCCGACCATTTGGCTCGGATCGCCCAGCCTTCAGCTTTGCTCCTCAACGGTCGCGAGCATTCGGCCCTCCTTGCTCGACCGCCACGCGCTGGCGCGCTCCATCCTCGTCATCTATGCCATGTTCATGGTACTACTCGGGCAACCTTCGCAGCCTTCTGCTGTCTTTTTGCGCCAGCCCATGGTCGCGCAGTTTGCGATGCCTTCGGGGGCTGTCTGTGGCGCAGACACCGGCGGGCCCAGCGCGGTCGGTGAGCGACCCCGCGGGCGCCCGCGCTGCGCTGGGTTCACCGCCCTGGCCGGGGCTGAGCTGCAGGCACCCGCCAGCAACCCGACGGGGTGCTCGTCTGCAAGCCAGCCCTGCCTGTTTCGTGCCTCATCGAATTCAACCATCCTGTTCAAACGGCGCAAATGATCGCTTGCGAATTGACCTTCCAGTGTCGGAGGATGACGAGGAGGAGGGTGCGGCGACACAGGAAACGGCGCATTTTCTGCGCACCATGGACATCGAGCTGGTCGATCATCTGATATTCGTTGCGGACGGGCATTTCAGTTTTCGAAGTGCCGAAATGCTCTAGTTGCGGCAATCCAGATCAATGTGCCGATTGACGCTTGAAGTTCGCCGATTGCGCGTCTAGAGGACCGCCCTGCCTTCGCGGCGACCCCGGTCGGCGCGCAGATCGGTCGGGGAGTAGCTCAGCCTGGTAGAGCACTGTCTTCGGGCCTGTGACTTGTGACAAGCGATGGGCGCCAAGCATCCAGGTGCACATCGGGGGGGATGCATCCCCCGGATTAAGCGTTATGATTGGCGCCCACCCACCTGTACGGGAGTGCATCTGTGGACAGCTGCAATGCACCACCAGCTCCCAGACGGTTTAGCGTGTGTATCGCGAGAATACTATATGTATGCGTGATTCTAAGCTTGAGAATTGGCTGTTAATCATCTGGTTTTAAGTAGGTTGATGCGTAATGGTAATTATCTCAAATTTTCTGCTTCTTCAAAAAGTACGGCACGGGTTTGCCCCGGAGCATTCACGCAAGCCGCACGCCCGGCGGCGGCAGCCCTTTAGCGGCTGCGATAGGCCGGCGTGGCGATGAACTCGTTTGCATGTCAAGTCATGTGTCATGCAACCAAAGCAGCATCCCTGATTACACAGGTGACGTCATGTCCACATAGCCCCGCCACCTCACTCCGCGCATCTTCCGATGGCAGCGCGCTTCAAATGTCGACGCCGCCGGCCTGCCGATTTTGTTATCCGGTATGCATGGTGACGCGGCTTGCTCAATTTCGGTGTCACCGCCCCACCCTGCCCCCACCCAACCCTGCCAGCCAACGTCTCCCGGGGCCGTGCGGTCAAGGCCCTGAAGGCCAGTGGCGGCGACATCGTCAGCGCCATCATGGAGCGCACGATCGAGCGCAACATGACTCACGATCGCGCCACCACCACCAGCCTGCCTGAGCCCCATCGTGACAGCGAGCCTTACAATACATTTGCACCGTACCGGCAATCTCGCATCCATCACCCTGCCGGCGACCCTGGGTTGAGCCGGGGAGTACGATCTGGCAGCAGGCAAGTCTCAGAGTGCTGCATGTGATCTGTGTGCGGGTGTTTGGTCCGAGCTTGGCGGCCTGCAGACCCCCCCTGTGCTGCTGGGGGCGGGGTGACGAGAGCCAGTTGCTGTGGTGGGCTTGCTGTTGAAGCTTGCATGGCGGCTGCATTCTGCCAACTCTGCACCGGATCCTGTTTTCAACTGATGGCGGCAAAACGTTCCCGCATATTGTGCCGCAACAGTACGCATGATGGTACAGAAACAATAATAGTCCCCCAACCTGCCTACCTGTGACGGCCGCTTTATGATCGAGGCGCTGGGTATATTTACTTCAACATCAACAGGGCAAACAACCTTAAACATCAACTCTGACTGCTTGCTCCCAGCGGGCATCCTACATCAAAGCTGCATCTGCTACAATCAGGAGAAAATCCATGAACCAAGTACATGCAAGTGTACCTGTGCACCAATCATGCATCTATCGAGCGCGACAATCATCTCAAGGACAGTAAATTCACATAGCCTACCGATCAGGGCTCATGCCTGTGTGCTGTTTGCCATAAAGAACAGCCTCACTGGCTGCCGCCCTCTCGGTGCCTGGGGGCGGCGATCGCCGCGGCCGCGTGGTCCCGCCGGATGATCACAGGGCCACGATCGCCTCAAGCGCTTGCCCAAGGTCTCAGTGCACTGCGCGCGCGCGCGGACGTGTGGACATGCGTGGGCTTGGGTGCTCCATTATGCAATCCTGCGCCGGCCGGCTAGATTGCCCGACGATGCCCTCTCCCTTCTGGCAGTCCTTCTAAACAACATCGTCTCCCTCCCCATCGCGTCGCGCTTGATGCCACGCCGTCACGCTGCCGCCCGCGGGCCCCCCCCCCCCACCTGAAGCGGTAGTCGGCAACAGCCCTCGGCTGCCCACCCCAGCGAAACCGAGGAACATGCCGGCAGCACCACGGCTCCTGCACGTCGACGTTCGAGGGACACCCCACAGTTTGATGCGTAGTTCATCATCGCCGCCAGGGCGATGGCCTGGGAGCGCACCGCCAGGGGGAACACCTGGGGCAGGATGTGCGTGTGTGTTGTGTTGTGTTGTGTTGCGTGTGTGTGTGTGTGTGTGTGATGGGCACGAAGCAAGGGCCCTGTCAAAGGAGCCAGGTCTGCAGGCAGCAACAGGCAGCCTCCAATTTTGTGTTGAAGCACCGGCTGGGACAAGAGGGGGCATTCACACGTCACTCTGTGGCGCGAGTTCCTGCACGTGATAGCTGTCCTGTCCCAGCCAGCGGCCTGCTACGGACACAGGCGTTCACCCTCAACCCCACAGTATGCGCTCAACCGGCCACCCTGCAAAAGCACTCCGCACCACTGCAACACCCTTCGAGGCGATATTCCTTGGGAATCCTACGCTTCTTGCCGGTCACGATCGCATCGACCACCGACTTCCGCCTTCCGCGACCATGAACCAGCTCCGACAGACCAGGAAATAGGCCCAGGCCAGCTTTGTAGCAGCCAGAATACAGCAGCAGCGCCACCACGCTCAGCCCGCCACCGCGCCGCCGCCGCCGCCGACCGAGCCCTGCGACCATCCGCAGCGCGGCAGCGGACCACCACCGCTCACGACGCAGCGCAGCGATCGGCGCCCAGCGAGGGTTTGAGGGTCTGGCAGTGTGGTCGCGGCGCAGGGGCTGAAGGTAGCCGAAACGTCGGCGCCGCCGGTGTTGCCGATCGGAACCCAGCCCGCCAGATGAAAGGGCCCGGCGGCCGATCAGCCGCACCAGGGTTCCTGCCCGCCGACCCCCTCCTTTGCTGTATGGCAGCACGCCTTGCTGGAGCAACTCATGGGTGGCGACCCCGGCGTGTTCAACGCTGGCGAATTGCCGACATGCGCGCGCACTTTCGCCTTGCGACGGACACGATGTCCCCAGTGCGATCGACCCCAGCACCACACTCACCTCCGCAGCCTCCTGCGGGCATGGCCGATGGGCAAGGAGTGTGGTTATCTTAAAGTACGTGCTTGTCTTCGATGTAGTCTGCTCGTCTGCTTGTGCGTGTGTGTGCTCTACGTGTGTGTATATAATGCGGTGATGCCTTTATTTCCCCCGCAATCCTCCAGCCGTACTGCCTGCGAGGTCAACCAGCCAGATTCCCATTTCTGGCTCCCAGCCAACCTGCCTGAAGCCATTTTCACTGCTTAGCTGTACGAGTTGCCCTCCCCTACCCCCGACCACACGAACACCGAAACCAGGCCTCACCTGGCCAGAAGAGAAGCCGGCCTTCTCAAAGATCTGGTTCGCGTATGCGCACGCTGGGCTGCCCCGTGATCTGCTGAAACAGCATCAGGCTCGGACCAATCAGCAGCGGCCGCCGGTACCGCGCCTCCCGAAAAGCGCCAGCAGCTTCGCGCCCCCCTGGCTGCCGCCGCCGCCGCCGCCGTCGGCCGCGGCGCCTGTAACCTGGCGTCGAGCTCGGCCTGGACTACGCGGGGGTCGGCGGCGGGCGGACTCCGACGCGCGCGAGGGCGGCGGCGGCGGCGTCGCGGCCGGCGCCGGAGATCAGAACCATCGGCGGGATCGCGGAGCGAGCCTGGTGCGCGCAGTGAGATATTTCGAGGGTTGACGGTGCGGCTGAGGCTGTTGACGGCAGGCAGCGGAATGTGGATCCACGGATCATTGCGCAGCAGTAACCTCCATGACCACGCCCCAGTACCGACCGCCCAACATGTTGACATGGAAGGCGGCATCCCCCGGCCCAGCGAGGCTGCACGTCATCATGCTCAGCCCAGCGCCAGCGCGAGCGGCGCGGCGCAGGCGACATGCTGCGCCAGCCGCCGACGTCGTCCGCAAACACGTAGCCCGGAAGACCCAGCACGATGCCGCGCGAACACGAGGAGGGCGGGGGGGAGAAGGAAGGGGGCCGGTCGATGGGTGAAAATTTGCATATAGTGACGGCCGGTTGGAGAAGAAAGAAAGGTATGACTCATCCTGGCTGATAACAGAAAACCCGCAGCTTTTGGAAAGTGTAAAAGCACGTTGGGCCCACGCGCAGCCGAGGGTCAGCACACAGCTGCCCCACGCAGCTGCCCCGCAGCTGCCCGCTCAGCCCGTCGGCTGGGTGGGGGCGAGTGATTGGGCAGGGCCCCACCGATCGCAGGTCTAGCTGATGAGCAGGCCAGCTGCTGAGGGAATGGACAGTCTCTGCGATGTATGCTGGGGCTGCGTGCATGGCCAGCCCGATGCCCAGGCCATAGCCCAGCCTGGTGTGGTGTGTGTGTGTGTGTGTTTGTGTGTGCATGTGTGTGTGTGTGGGGGGAGTATTTGATTGTGCGTTGTTTCGCAGGGCAGGTGATTGGTTGTGAGGGCGGTGCAAGCGAGGCGGGGCGCCCTGCCTCACGGATGGGCTGTGAAGAGGCGACAGCGTCCACCGTGGCTGACGGCAGGGCAGCGCCACGTCCTGTTCGACCCACCCTCGATACGCTGGCGGAGCCGAACTGGATCTTCCGCGGAGTGCGTCACGGCAACCAGTGGCTGGTGCTGGAGCTCAAGTTCGTCGGCGGCAGACGCCTGCCCTTCGCCCAACTGGAGTACAGCCATCCTGCCTTCACTAAAGTCGCAGCGCTGCCGTCGCGAGCGAGCGGTGACCCTGCGCCAGTATCAACGGCAGTGCGACGGTGCTGGGCGCGTGGGCGGTGGGGCGGGCTCGGCTGTTTGGGGTATGTGACTGGCGCCTGGCGTGTCATTCCTGTGGTCTCTTCCCCTGTTCGATTGCTGCCTCATGGAATTGACCTGCATGATGGCTTACATCCCATGTAGGCTTGCCTGATTTTCTCCCCAACAGGTACTCCATCACCGCCGGGGCATCTTCAAACCGCACCAACAGGAAGTTGGCGTCCGACGGATGTATTTCTTTTACTAACGGCAAACCGTTCAGCGTGGTACATAGGGCCTCCCTTTCGCGCAGAATTTCCTCTACCATCGCATTTTTGGCCGCTTCGCCGTCGAGGGCCGCCAGCAGAAGCTCTGTGCGCCGCCGCAGCCTGTTGCCGGCCGCCAGCGCCACCAGGCTGCCCGCCAGCGCCCCCAGCAGCGACGTCGACACCACCAGGCCGGACTGGAAGGCAGACAGGTTTGCCTGCGGGAGGTCGAGGGGTCGGGGCCGAGAGAAGTCGTGTGCTGATGCTGTGAGAGGCCCCGCGCTGGCCGCATCGCAGCGCCGCCGGCCTTCAATGTGCGCCATGCCAGCGGCTTTCAGGCGACCGGGCGACAAAGGCGGGGCGTGCGAGCGAGGAGGCGCCCTGAGATGCCGCCTCAAGACAGGTGCGGTTGAAGGTGTCGTGCGGCTGCGCCATGGCGGGCTTGAAAAGCGCCACGCCGTGCGCACCGTCGGCCGCTGAGGTGGGGGTTCGTGATGCGACGTGAGCACGCCGCTGGTGGCGCCGATGCGTAGCCGACAGCAGCCCGCCGTCGGCGCTGTCAAAGGTGCGACGGGTGCGGTTCGTGTTGGTGAACTGAAATCCGGCGAGGCTGTCATCGCGATAATAATAGACGCCGGCGAGCGCGCGCACGGGCTTGTCCTGCGGCGACATGACACGGATTTCCTGGCTCCAGTCGCGCGTCCGCGATTGATCGACGGCAAAGGCCATGTGGCGCTGCAAGCAACAGTGTCGTTGTCTTGAGCGTCGAGCCGAGATGCCCGCGTCCTGATCCTTTGCCTCGACGAACTGTTAGTTGAGATTCACCTGTCCAAAGGAGCGCCGCCGGATCCGGGCAACGCCGTATGGCGACAATTGTACGATTCACTCGCCATGGCAGCTTCCTTTGAATATTTCCGCTATCGCAAGTCCACAGCTGGAAGTGCCAGTCTGGAATCCCAGGTCTTGGGAATATTCTTGCAGTACAAGCCTGCTGCATCATGCAGGGGCTGACAAGACGTTGCAGGAGCTCCACCAACCCATGCGGGCCAATTACACTTGACTTTTGGGCGGAGGGGAGCGAAATGCTGCCCAGCCGGCGACCGTGGCAGCCGGCGGCGCATTCGTCAGAGTAAGGTCGCAGTGCAGGCGCTTCGGCACGCATCACTCTGCTTTGACGAGCTCCACACTTGGCGATGAGGCGGCCAGGCCAACACCGCCCTAGGTGTCCCAACCCGACCTCCGCACCTCTGTGAGGGGTGCCGCCTCTTTTGCCTCGGGCAATGCCCTTCATGTACGAGGCGATACTCCGCTGTCTCATGGCCCTGCCATCCCTGGCTGGCGCGGCGCGCGCACGCCACGCAGTGCGCTGCAGATGGTGCTCTTGCTGCTGTGTTGCGACACGACAGTTCTGTACGTTTGGCTGCGTCGCCGAGCTCCGGTTGATGCCGAAAGCGGTGCAAATGTGCGTTTCAACGCGTACATGCCGCTTGTACGTGGTACATTCGCAGCAACAGTAACGGAGCGATCAAGGGTGTGTGTGACAGTACGTGCTTGTGACGGTCGTGCGGGGCAAGGAGATTAGATGTATCTTATGATTTTATCAAGTGCTATAGTACGCCTGCAGTGGGTATTGTGCCGCAACGCACGCTCGGGAAGACACCTGCTGGAGGCGATCTCCTGGCCATGCACACCACTGCTGGACGCATGGCTCTCGGCTCATGGGTAGATTTTCCGGCCCCGATCTGGAACCTGCTAGATCACCAGTAAGGTAGGTTCAAAGTAATTCAGTGGCCTGTTGCTGCAGCGCTGCCCGCGATAGCAGGGGCCGGTCAACACGGCGAGAACATGCGCCGACAATCAGGAACAGCACGATCGCGACGATGACGACGACAACGGTGTACCCCACCGCCTTGTCCTGCGGCACCTTCATCAGCACCGGCAGCCCAAGATAGAGCAGATAGAGGTTTGTGCCATGGAGCCCCAGAATTGCGAGCGCACATGCATCATGCCCGGATTGCATTTTACATGCATTTCAAAAAATCCGTGCCCCGGTGGACCCATCCCGCTGGGTCGTACCCTACAAAACGCTGGCTGAAACCGGCCAGTACCACCCGTCGTGGACCGAACCCTACCCTCTGGAACGGATCGTGGAGGCCTACCGCTACGTTCGAAACCGGCCAGAAAATCGGTACACTGTAGCTGGCTCGGGTGTTTGGGTTGGAGCTGCTGGAACTTACATTCACATGAATTTCCAGTTTCACAGGCAATATAATCTATACCTGCACAGAGAGCTGGCGGCTCCATGCCAGCTTTACTTCTAATAGGATAGCAAATAACAGCAGCATCTAATTGGACCATAGAAATGCCAGTCCTGCTAGCTGCGCCAATTAGTTCAGCAGCAGCCCAAACTCGCCAGAGCTCCCACGTATGTGCGTTCGGTGCAGGCAATCCGGCCCATTCGCGCGCGCGGTCCGATAGCTGCACCGCCCCCGTACTCAAGTTAATTTCGTAGGTACTGTAGCTGTGAGCATGAGGTTGGTGGTGCGTCATGTGCGGATGTTTCTTTCTTCCTGGAGGTTTTTGGACGGTCTCACGGCTTTCGCGAAGAATTTCGTCCTTCCAGGACAACAACTTGCCCCGGAAGTATTCGCGTTGGCGCGGGTTCATGACGACGGCTCAGATGCGTCAGTGGGCCGATGTCGTCAGTTCAACGCGAAGACACGCATTTGACCAGACGGCCAGCCAGGCGATGAAGTCCTCTACACGCGGCTGATCTGATCGCTCGAATGCCCAAGCGTACTAGCGTCCCAGCGGGCGCTGTTAGGGCAGACCATGATGCTGTGGAAGCATCCTCGAAGCGCACCGCCCCGAGATCGAGCAGATCATGATCGCCAGTGGATCACCTCCGTCGAATGCATCTCCTGGCCGCTGCCCCAAGCCTCGCTCGCCGAGTTTAAAAGCAGTCGATCTCGCCGCCCCCATCGAGAAAAAGGTGATCGCGGCGCAGATCGCCGACTTTTACGTGTGCAGCCTGTCGTGCCGGTCGATCATCTACAAGGGGCTGTTCCTCGCCGAGAGCCTTGCCGATTTCTATCCCGACCTCACGAGCAAGCTGTTCGAAAGCCGCGTCGCGATTTTCACGCGCTGCTGGCTGCGGCGATGTTGCTGACGCAGCAGAACCTGTCCGCAATGTCCTGGCGCAGCCGTTCCGCTGCCTCGCGCCGCTTTCACCTGCTGTGATTTTTGCAAACGCGATCCAGATCGCGTCGACGACGGCGACGAGGAGGTGGCCCTACTCTGCAAGGATAAGGGGAAGCGGCTGCCGCACTCGGGGGCCGGAGTCCACAGTACACCCCCCCTCCCGCGCCGATCTGGAGGACTGGTCGCAGCGCTGCTGCGCGCCGCAGACGGTGCCAGGAGCGCGGCCGATGCGGCGCTCGCGACAGCGCGGCGCCGGGCGGCGCAAGGCGGGCGCCGATGGCGGACCCCAAGCACCAGCAGCGCCTCTGAGACGGCTGAGTCATTCACACCGCCCTCGCACGCACAATGCTCGGAGCTTCCCTTAGCCGACATGTACGTCAAGCCGTCCCTGAGCAGCGGTTCGATCGGCTCGATCAGTTCCTTGTAGAGCGCGTGCGCGGTGTCGACATCGAAGCGCCGATGCCCTTCGAGCTCCTTCACCGTCGCCGGCAGAGCATCGAGTTCGGCCTTGCGCGCCGCCGAGCAGGTCGCGAAATCGACGTCGCAACGCAAGTCCAGATGCGGTTTCGGAGCATGAGCCACACGGCTTCGCCCGCCGCGGCGAATCCAGCCACAGCTGGAGGCGCCGGGGACGCAGCGCAGGCGAAGCAGCGCTCGCCTGCGAGCTGCAGGACAGGGGCCGGCAGCGGAGCAGCGCGGTCGCCGGCGCGGCAGCGGAAGGCGGTAGCGTGATGAGTCGCGGCAGCCACACGTGCAGCGGCACCTGCGCCGACTTGCCCATCGCGCCGATGAACAGGCAGATGCAGATCAGGCGGACCGACCATTCCATGCACAGCATGCAGCAGCAGCAGCAGCAGCAGCAGCAGCAGCAGCAGCAGCAGAAGCAGCGGTAGCAGAAACAGGCCCAGCAGCCCCAGGGCAAGAAGAGTCACAAGAAGCAGCAGCAGGCGGCCAAGGTAGGAGGGCGCGCCCGGGCGCGAGCAGCCGCAGGGGCAGGGAGAGCGCCCGAGCCCCCCGCGCGCGGGACCAGCGCGCGCGCCTGCATCAGGCGCCGCCGGCATGATCGCCATGGCTGACATGACCAGAAGGCGTCGGCGCCGGCGCGGTGCAGCGCCGCGATCATCTCGGGATTCGCGCTCGCAGGGCCAAGCGTCGCCAGGATGCGCACCTGCGGCTGCGGGGGGCAGAACTCAGGGCCAGCAACAGCCCCGGAATCGCCCTGACCAACCGCGCCGCACGGTGCGCGTGATGCTCGTCGACGACAGCCTTGTCGTTCGCAGCATATTGGAACGGATCGTCGACCAGCGGCCGGGCCTCAAAATCTGTGCATCGGTGGCGTCGGCGCAGGACGCGCTCGAGTATCTGGCGCGGGCGAAGGGGGCGCAGCTGTCGAGGGTGGCGAAGCGGGAAGCGTCAAGCGAGCTGTGGCGCCGGCGGCGCTGGCGGAGGGCGTGGGTGCGGATGCAACGACGCGCTCCGGCACGGAGGCTGGCTCGCCACCGGAGGCGGCTGCCGCGGCGGCGGTTGAGGCGCAGCTGCAGCTGCAGCAGGGCGGCGTCCCTGGGGCGGCGTGGCACAGGGGCCGGCGAGCGCGCCGGCGACGGTGCCGCAGACGAACGCCGCAATGATCGCGGCCGCGGTGGCGGCGGCCAGGCCGCCGCCGAGCTGCCAACGAGGAGGCCCTCAGGGGCCTGCCTAGCGGCGAGGCAGAGCCGCGCAGCTGCTGAGGCGAGGGCCTGCGGCGTCGCACCCGGCCAACGTCCCGGTGCCTCGATCCGGAAACTTGGTGAGTCATCGACGGCGACGGTCCTGAAAGGTCTTGCAAGGAAATTGCGGCAAATGCTGCACAAATATTTGTGCAGCAATTTTAGCGGGTAGAAAGTGGACCGGAAAGCCTGGTCATCCGGGTCCCCCTCGAACCCGCACACGTGGCACCCACCGCGGCGCAGGTCTGGGCCAGCCGCGCGCTGCCGCGGCAGCCGCCGCCGCCGAGCGCTGAGCTGGCGTACGGCTCGGGACATGCGGGCGCGGCCGGCAGAGGCGCGGGAGGCGTTCGAGGCGGCGCGGGACGCCGGCGGCGCCGCGTTGCGTGCGCGATTAGCTCTCGCAGGAAGATGTCCTCGATCGGCAGGCCAAAGACATCGGCGATACGAAAGGCGAGCGGCAGCGACGGGTCATATTTCCCCGTTTCGATCGCGTTGACCGACTGGAGTGAATCTGTGAGACGAGGACCTTGTGTCAGGCACGTGGGGTTCCGACGCGAGTGGTTGCCGATGTTGTTCCTTGGCCATGGATCCCATAGGCGATGTTGTTCTCGATAGTGGTGGTGAAGAGGAACCCATCCTGCTGCACCACGGCCACCGCCCGCCGCAGCGATTGCAGCGTCACATCGCGAATATCCTGTCCATCGAGCGTAATCCGCCCGATGTCGCTGGTGGGGCGCGCGGTGCGGGTGTACTGGGAGCTGGACGACGCCTGGTTCCTCGCGGAGATCACAAGGTGAGATCACTCGAAGCACCTGGACAAAATGCATCTGCTGGAGCGCAGGTGATCAGGGTGTATTGATCCGGTTGCTTTGGTGTTGTATCGGCGCCCTAGAAAACGACAGGCTGGCCTACTTGGTAAAATCGTCGGCGTTGAGGATGACGAGGTCGGTGGTCTCGTCGTTACACGCTGCAATGCAGTCCGTCGTCCACACGCAGCCTCGGACGCGGTCAGCGCGCGGCACACAGTGCGCTACCAGGACGGCACGGAGGCCGCCCTCTGGGCCGGCGCCGAGCGCGTGCGCCTTGCCTTCAGCGCCGGCGCGCAGCTGCCGCCGCCGAGCGCTGTGCCGCTTCGGCCGCTGGCGCCGCGTACTGGCGCTGGGGCGCCGCGGTCGAGGCCTGGCGGGACGCGCGGGCGGCAGGCAGCGGGGGAGGCGGCGGGGTCGGCGCCGAAGGGGATGGGGTGGCGTATGCGCGGCCCGGGTCTGAGGAATGGGTGAGTGAGGTTTTGAAATGAGAGGAGTTGGGAAGATACTAGAGCGAAGGCAGCACGGAAAAGGAAAAAAGAGATAGATTTCAATGTCCAGTCTAGGCTGAACGACCTTGGGGCGCTCTGCGCGACATGCTTGTGATGTAGGTGTGGCAGGGTGCAAGCGCTCCGCCCCCGCGTGGGCCAATGTGGACAGCTTTCTGATCACCAGGCGCATGCCGCGCCACACTCGCCGCGCCGTGCCGTGTCCCCACAGGCCGTGCGCGCGCTTGGCTGCGCCGACGACGAGCGCGACATTCCCGCCCTGCTGCCGCCAAGGCCGCAGCCTTTGTCGGCCTCGCGGCGCTTGTGGACGGCGGCCGGGGGCGCGGGGAGTGGCGGGCCCAGCCGCAGCACGGCCGGGGGCGCGCGAGCAGCGGCGGCGGCGGCAGCGCGGGCAAGCACCGGGGCAAGGGCGCGGCGCGGCGGGCGTCGTCTGGCGCGCAGCAGCAGGCGGGGCGACCCGAAATCCTGTCCTCGACGAGCCCACCGCGGGGGTCGACGTCGAGCTGCGCCGCGACATGTGGCAGATGGTGCATGGCCTTCGCGAGCGCGGCGTGACGATCATCCTGACCACCCATTATATCGAGGAGGCCGAGGAAATGGCCGACCGCGTCGGGGTGATCAGCAAGGGGCAGCTGATGGCGGATGAGAAGCAGCAGCAGGATCAGAGCAGCAGCGACAGCAGGGGTGGAGCAGACGCCTGATGCGATGGAGGCGGATCGGCACGCGCGCCGAGGCGGCCCGCATCAGCACGGAGCAGCGGCGCGCATGAGCAGCAGCTGCGGGAGCAGCAGCGCGAGCATCAGCACGCCGGAGAGCACCGCGCGCAAGCAACCGCTGCGCCGCCACCCGGCGGCGAGGAGGTGCGGTTCAGCGCGGCGCCCGGCGAGGTGGTGTGGGTGACGTCCAAGCGCGATCCCGTGTGGACGTGCAGGTGATCGCGTGCGAGGAGTCCGACGGGGCAGGCGCCCCAGGTGGTCGAGGACCAGGTCACCTATCCGCTGACCAGCGCCCTGCTCGCGACGCCGAAGTCGAAGGACGTCCGCGGCTTCTCGTTCTTCGGCGCCTCCTTCATCTACGTCATCTTCGAAGAAGGCACGGACCTGTACTGGCATCCGTCCCTCAGCCCCCATGAAAGCCCGGCGGCCGACCGGCAACGCTCTCTACTGCGTACACCCCTCATCCGATAACAGGTTATGAGCCCATGCTCGCATCCTGTTTAGTAAAATCGTAAAATCTCTTTCACAATCCTTCGCGCTTCCGCGACCTGTGCTTCAGTCACCCGCAGGAAGAACCCCCGCGTGCCCTGGCCTGTGATCGATTACTTTGGGACCGGCAGGTCGGCGAAGTGACGAGCGCGCGAGCTCCTCGCCGATGTCCAGCGCGGGACCCATTGGCGTGACGCTCCGGCGGCGGTGTCAGCGGTGTGCGTTGAAGAAGCGGTCGAAGACCTGGCGGATCTCGTCCTGCAGCGCCACTTGCGCCGGACGGGTGCGATAGCGGGTGATGTTCATCGTGTTGGCTCCGTGTCTGGGGCCCGCGCCGGTGCGCCGGCCATGTCCGCGATCTAGGTGCACCGGTCCGGATTTCAAGGTGTGGTGCCAATACCGCGGGCACCGCTGGGCACTACTACTCGCCCCTCCCGCATCCAGGAAGCAGGCTGCGACAGCGGCGCGCCCCAGAAGTTGCCCGTTGCCGCCGTAGCTGGCCCGCACTTTCAGGTCCAAAACCTAGGGCCCGCCCACCTCGGAACACGCCGCTGAGTGGTGCATGACAGCAGCAACTTTCCAAACCTCTACCCCACGCAACCGACCCCAGGAGGTGGACAGCATCCCACATCCCCGAAACGGGGATCGGGCAGGGTTTCGACGACGTTCAGGACGACGACGACGAGCCATAGGATCATCAGCTGCAGCGGGAGCAGCAGCAGGCGGGCGCGGGAGCGGGGCATCCGGGGCCGACCAATTCCGAGAAAAGCGGCGCCCTTAGGACGCTTCGCGCCGTACTTCGAACGGCTGCCGCTTCGCGGGGCCAGGGCTCAAGGTAGGGCGTGGTGGAGGGGCTTCGCGGTTGAAGGGTCGCCCTCATGTCTCCGGCCGGCGGGCGAGGACGGGGCGCTCGGGGCCAAGCCGTCTGGCGGCCGCCTTCGCGCCCACCGCCACGCTCTGCTTGACGATCTGCCTGCTGCATCCGAGACTTATCATTACCCAAAGGCTATCTTCCTTAGCTTCTACGATACCGGTAACCCCTTTCCCCGTACACCGACCCACACATCCGCAGCTGCATGATCTCTTGGCCGCATGGAGTGGCTGAACCGCGCTTTCCACAGCGAGTCATCTGGCCGGTCGGCTTCGCGGCCCGCCGCCTCGCGCGCACGCCGGCCGGCGGCGGCGCGAGGACGCTGGACACGATGGAGGTGCTGGAGGCGCGGGCGCCGCTGTTCGGTGCGGATGATGTGTGAGTGCATGCGCGCTCGCTTACAGGTGTTGGCATAATGTGCAACGATTTTCCTTGAGGACAATGGCCTGTTGTGTGTGTGCGTGTTTGTTGCGCGAGTGTGTGTGTGTTTGTTTGTGGAGTGTGTTTGTGTGTGTGTGCGCGTGTGTGTGTGTGTGTGTGTGTGCTGTGTGTGTGTGGGTGCGTGTGGTGTGTTGTGCTAAGGGTGGCGCGAGCACGGCTTGATGAGCGAGTGGGCCAAGGGTGGCACGAAGCCGTGCCCGCCTCGCCAACGGGACAGGAGGCGAGGCGCTGAGGCCTGTTTCCAGGATCTTTGACAGTGTGCGCAGGTGACTTGTGCGGGCGTCTGGCTGGTGGATGGTTGTCCATCTTGCAGACGTTCGTAACAGAGCAACAAGTCAATTCAAATGCAGAAATGCAAGAAATCACCAGGGTGACACCCGACGGGAAGCCGCCCGTGGAGGGCCCCACGGCGACAGCCGCCTGGGCGACGCTGTTCGAGGCCGCCGCGACCGCTATGGCGCGCGACGGCGACGCGCGCCGTCGCCGTCGCGCGCGCAAGCCTCGGCCATGCCGAAGGGCGCGCCGCGAAGTTCGAATGGTTCTACCACTCCGCACCCGATGGCGCGCTGCTGCAGCTGCTGCGGCACGGCAGCGACCGGCGACGTGGTGGGCACGGCCGGCGTCGGTTGGCGGAGGATGCAAGCCAATGGCCGGGCGCTGCTCGGCGGCCTGCTCGCCGACATGGCGGTGCTGAGCAGTCATCGCATGCTGGGCCCCGCGCTTCGCTGAGCGCCACCTGAAGCCTGCATCTGGCCACGGCGCCCCAGCCACTGCAACGCACGTTCCCCACTCTCAAACACATGCGCCTCCGACCCTGGCCAGGCCGTCTTGCCCTGGGCCCAGGCCCCGTCTTCCCACAGCCATCCGTCACTCGCAGCACTACTCAGCACCGGATGTCACCCCTCGCGGTGGACACTGGGGAGCCGCCCTGAAATTCCCACTGCCGAACTCTCCCCACCCCAGACCGCCGAAGAGGAGCTGCGGCGCCGCGCTGACGAGGCCTCCCACCAGCGCCTCCCGCCCGGCGTGCGGCCGCAGCCGATGCGGCGCCACCTGGCGGGCGTGTGCGACGCGTGCGGCACCGAGGCGGAGTATGACGGGGACTGGCTGGTGGAAGCGCGACACGATGTAAGGTGATGGGGATCTCTTTGATTTCAGACTCGTCCGAGCTCATGCGGGACCTGCGGAAAGCATAACCGATAAAGCGGATCTCGTCCAGTGGTAATGCTTCCAATACCTTTCGCTTATAACACATAAACCCCGCTGTTGTATCACGGACAGGCATCCAGGTAATCAGACGGGTATAAAAAGAAGCGCCTTTAGAAATAAATACGCGGTCAACAGGCCAGTTTTCCAGTTTGCCGCCTTTTACATCCATCGCCTCATCCTGATATCCAAGGTCGGCGTGACCCGCGCCAGTCTGGATAGCGCTCTCGGCAAGCGCAGCAAGCCGGCCCTGTGCGCTCTGTCTCGACGAGCCGGCCGCGCCGGCCTCAACCCGCGCGAGAGCCTCGACCTGCAACACGCTGCTGCTCACTCGATCCGCAAGGACCAACGCACCCGTTCCCCTGACCCTGAAGATTCGCCCCAGGCTGCTCGTGCCATGGGTTGCTACGGCGTGGCGCAGCATGCCGCGGGCGCGCCCTGGTCTGCGACGTGTGCCGCCTGCCCGGCACTCTCGGCGCCGCCGCCCTGTCGTGCTGTGCCGCCGCTTGGAGGCGCCATGAAGCCGACGCCGGACGGGCGGTGGTGCCACCGCTATGCGCGACGTGGGTGCCGGGGGTCGCGGTGGCGGGCGAGGTCGGTGCGCTCGCGTGTGTTCATGCGTGTGCTTCCAGTCGCGTGCGCAAGAGTGTGTGCGCGGCGGTGCAGTTGTGCCTTGGAAGTGCGTGTGTGTGTGTGTGCGGATGGGGGTTGTATCTGTGTGTGCACGTACGATTTACAGGGGTGAGTTGGATGAGGCAAAAAGAGCAGTGGTTCTGCACAACATTCAGAGAGTGAGAGAGTGAGAGAGAGAGACATAATTGTGAGAGCTGTGTGTGTGTGTGTGTGTGCGTGTTTCGTGCGCGCGAATGTGTATTGCCTGATCATGTGCCCTTATAAGAAAGCGCAGGGTGCTGTGCAGGGGGAAGCGTGTCTGTGTATGAAAGGAGGCAATCCTTGACAAAGCCTGTTGCCTACACGCATTGCTGACAATGAGCGCGCCGATGTCTCCCCAAATAGCTGATTCCCTGCTGCTTGCCTCGGCGCTGCACGCGCTACGTGCAGGCGCGTATCACGGCAGCGACCCGTGGTACTTTTACCAGCGCCTGCAAATCCCCCGCTCCGAAACCGAGCAGCCCTTCTCCTACTCCGCATCTGTCGGCAAGGTCAACCGCAACTACCTCTGGGCTGACCACATTTGACACAGGATGGAGCCGATCCTGGGGCTGACAAGCGCCGGCCGCCCGCCTGTCGCTGACGTGTGGTGTCTGCAGG
The DNA here is from genome assembly GCA_002317545.1 of Scenedesmus quadricauda. Lineage (NCBI taxonomy): Eukaryota > Viridiplantae > Chlorophyta > Chlorophyceae > Sphaeropleales > Scenedesmaceae > Scenedesmus > Scenedesmus quadricauda. Next base: position 600 of record NNCB01000462.1, on the reverse strand, counting down.
CAGCCCTACGGCGCCTGCATCCAGGTGGGACGCCCCAACCCCCTTCACTCCACAGGCGCCGCGCTGGCCGAAACCCTCAATTGCAGCACTTTTGCAGGGCGGCCCCCTCTGCCCCTGCCGCCACGCCGGCGGCGGCGAGGCGGCCGGCCGTGCGAACTCTCGCAAATGTTTTCACCTCTGCTGTCCAACCGCGCCAGCTGCCTGGTGAATATCCGCGTTCCCGCGCCGCCCAAACCGGGCGTCGCTACCCCTGTTGACGCCTGCCCGTGACGCCGCCCCCTCCCCCGGCCCCCTTGTGTCCCCCTTTCCCCGCCTTCCGCAGTGCGCCGGCAGTGCCAAGTGCGACCATGCTTTCCACGTGACCTGCGCCCGCGACGCCGGCTACAGGATGATCGTGCAGGGCAACGAGGAGCCGGGCGCCCACGCCGACGCCGACGGCGACGGCGCTGCCAGCGGCGGCGACGGCAACAGCGCGGCAGGCGGCAAGCCGCGCGGAGGCAGGCGAAAGGCGGTGGCGGCGGCGGCGGCTTCGCTAGGGCGACGTCGGCGGGCGGGCTGTGCCTGCTGATCATCCTTTCCCTATGCGCTGGTCGACGTGAC
>NNCB01000461.1:0-17477 GCA_002317545.1 Scenedesmus quadricauda | reverse complement strand
GCCAGCGCCGCCCTCGACACGGCCGCCTGCGCAGCCAGGCGGGCGGCACGCTCATGTGCAGCCGCTGCGCGGCGCGCCGAGGGCAGCGTGTTGCAGCGCGCCTTCTCGCGCTCCGCCTCCGCCCTGGCGGCCTCGACGCTGCGCCACGCTCGTCTATTGTGGCGGCGTCCTCCCGCTGCTGCTGCTCCGCTGCCTCCTGCACGCCGCGTGCCTGCCCCGATCCAGCGCAAACGGCGCCGCGACTCATCCCGCTGCGCCTTGAACGCCTCGGCCTGCCGGGTGGCCTGGTTGAGGTGAGGGCCGCGCCGGCCTTTGGACAGCTGCAGCTGAATGGGCGGGCAAGGGGGGGGGAACAAGGTTGCAATGATACATTGTATCATTATGGAGGATCGCAACTCCCCGCAAGAAAATTGATGTGCACTCCCCTCGCCGCTTGCTTACGCTATTGCACCCATCCCGAACTGTCGCACCCACTGTCTGCTGCATCTAGCCTCCAATCTTGCCGAGTCGCAAGGCTCTCTTCCGGCTGCCACGCGTCAAACGGTCCACCCCCCGGGAGTGCCGCATGCCTGGCGCCGACGCCCGCGACAGCTCGCCTGATGGCCTGTAGCACTGCATCCGCCCTCTGCGAGCGCTGCGACGCCGTCTGCTGCCGACTGACGGTGGTACTGCAGCCGGAAGACCGCATTCCGACACACCTCCGACACCACCGCTGCCGTCTCGCCGTGGCCGCAGCACTGACCAGCCTCGACTCAATGGCAGAGTCAGGCACCCCGTGACCGAGTTGCGCCGTCCGCTCTCATAGCGCTCTGACGACGGCACCGCGACGCCCTTCTCGCTGTCTCGCCCCTCGCCGCACCCTAGGCGTTCAGCCAGTGCTGCGGCGTCTGCATTCCCGTCGCAGCTGGCCGCCGTGCTGACCGCGCCGGCCACTCCGTTGCCCCTCGCTGGCGCGCCCACGCTCTCGCCGCGCTCGATCGCCTTCCCTGTCCTGGCCACCACCACGCCGCGCTTGAGCCCGCCGCCCTGGCTGCCGGAGCCGACCTCGATCGGATTGCCGCGAGTACTCGCCGACCACGCGCCACCACCTTGGAGGTGCCGATGTCGAGTCCGACGGAGGAGGCTGCCCTTGCTGCCTTTGGCGGCAGCCGTTCCCGGTTAGTCTGTGGCTTCTGGCGGCGGCGGCGGGGGTCAAGCCCGAGCTCGAGGTGTTCGGCCCCGGCGACATTTTGTTCGGCAACAAGCTGGTGGAGGAAGGGCTGGTCGATGGCCCGCCGATGATGCAGATGGTGCTCGGTGTGCAATGGGCGGCGCCGCACGGCGTGGAGACGATCCTGTATCAGAAGAGCCTGATGGCGCCCGGCACGATCTGGGGCGCGTTCGGGATCGGCCGCCCCTCGCACCTTGGTGCAGGCCGCCTTGAGGGTTCCGAATTTTCCCAGCAGGCGGAAGGGCAAACGCAGCCTGCATTCTCTTGGTCAGACGCGGAACTGATGCGGTTCCTCGCCGCTGCTTGGGGCCAAGAGTCGCCTTCCAATATTCAGGTGATCGGCCGGCTAAGTCAGACTGAAGGAACGTCGTTCGGGTTCCTCAAAGACCTCCATCACCCTGTGACAGAAGGGCAATCGGCGCCCACCAGGATATTGCAGACCCAACTCTTTGTGCTGGGTACCTGGCTTCCTGCGGGCGTCAGGTAGAGCTGCCCGATAGCCCTGGCCATGAAGGGACCTGTGGTTGACACCAGATTCGCGGAACAGCAGTCCTCCACGCAAACAAAGCCTCCCAGACCAGGCCAAGCAAAATAGAGGCAGGCTGCGTCTGTCGTGCCGCAAGGGCTGTGGCAAAAAATACTGACCCGGGTCAGGCCATCGCCCCCGGCCAACCCTACCAGTGGAGGTGCCCTTCTTCTTGCCCTTCTCGCCCTTCGAGCGTTGTCGCGTCGTCCCGTTGCCCCTGGTGCCGCTGCGAGCGTGAGGGCCGGCCTTCTTGCCCTTGACCTTGGACTTCACCTTCTGGGCCTGAGCTGCCCGCCCCTTGCTGTGATTGAGTTGCGTTTATTGGGCATGAGTCCTGCACGGGGACCGCCATACATAAAAAGGCTGGGGGATTTGCCTTGTATCATCCTTCACTATCAATTTGGCACAATCTGACAAGATACAGCAAGCGTAATAAGCACTTGCACAGGGTCAAACCAGACTGGCTGATGTCCATTGCGCCGGCGCGTCGTTATCGAACCAGAAGCACACCTCGAAACGCCGGAAGCGCTTGCGCCCACTCTTTCTTGAACATCGACGCTGCCCAGGCTCACCGCCGCCGGAGGCCCTGTCTGCACGCAGCGTCATGCGTCTGCATGCCCGCCCGTGCGGTCGCCACGCTCCCGCGCTCGCGCCCAGCAGCCACCGCCCTCGGCCCCGGCCAGCTCCTCTGGCACTGCTGCCATGACCGCCGAGGGCCTCCTGGTCATCAGCACATCTGGTACGAGGCGCTGCCCCACGACGCTACTGACAACCGGCGAAGAGGGTCGGTGTCTGCCGGGGTGCAGTTGCTGCTGCTGGGTGCAGGTTGGGGGTGACAGGTGCGGATGTGGCCCTGATGAGGACCTTGATGTGGCCGCTGGAGGCCTGCAGGCCGATACTGAGAAAAAAGGCATAACCGAGACAGTCAACCACTAAATGCATAGCGCAGTCAACGCAGGCCATGGGGATGCATCAACCAAATGATATCCATGGTGAGGCAGCAGTGTTGGCCCTGCGCGTGACACAGTTATGTAGCTTACCGTTTTCCGCGGCAACGGCGTGCTTGCCGCGCCCTTGAGCCGCGCTTGCGGATCCCTTGCCTGCCGGCCAACCTGCTTGTATGGGCTCACGTGGATTTCGGGCTGCTCCTGGAAGGTACGCTGGTAATCGTGGAAACGGTCTTCGTAGCCATGGAGCATAAAGCACAGAAAGTAGGCATGCCGGTCTTTAACCGGATGAGCAAGCTGGGCCTGATCAAAAAATCAGCCGGTAGTGTAGCTACTTATATTTTCTGAGCTGCACACGTATCGTATGTTGGTGGAGCGGCTCTCACTTCTCATTCAGGACAAACTTTGGTCTGGCCATGAGCCTTCTATTCAGCTTAGGCTTGCTTTATCGAACCCTGTACTTAGACGCTATAGCGCTTGCGGAGCCAGGCCTTGGACTCAATGCTCTTAGCGCCACGGGGTAGAGAGCCGGCCCTCCGCTTTGGGGCCTGGCGGCTGGCGCGCTGAGGGGTCGGTGGAACCTGCGGGTCGTCGCAGCCGCAAATCGAGGCCCTAGATGAGGCATGCTGGTTCACGCATGAAAGGCATCTAGGAGGAACACTGATACGTGAATTTCTCAGCTTTAAGAATGAGCAAGAGCGGAAGATCAGATTGCCGCTCTCGTCGGCTTTCCACCCCTTGATGATCGCAGAGGATTGCATCGTGCACCCTCTCTGCGGCTCCCGGGACCGCCACAGCTCCTTCTCTGCGGCCTCCTTCAGCCTCTCGGCTGGCGTGCGTTGGCCATGCTGGCTCGTGGCCGAGGCGGAAGTGAGCTCGGCACATGCTTGCATTGCCCGGTCCTGGTGGCGCGGAGAATGTGGGGGAGCGGGGCGGGATGGAGAGGATCTTGGAGTACGCCTGCATCGACCGACCGAGCGAGGTCCATGTTGACGTCGTAAGCGGTATCGCCCTTGTACCCTGTACGTCCCACCGGCGCTTAATCGCGTTACATGGGCCGGTTCGAGGTACGTGGGCTCCTTGGCTTCTGTTGGAGGCAGCGAGGACTGTTGCGGCTCGTCGCAATTACACCAACCTGAATGCGCAGAATACTCTTTTTGTATTCCTGCGGATTCCCCGCGCCGTAGAGGAGGCGTAAGGCTGCGAGTGGTGGTGAGACGTCTCGGCGGTAGTGTATGGGGGTTGCAACCTTCTGGGACGGCAGTGCTATGCACTGCAGCGAATTGCGCACTTCTGAGGGGTGCGCAAAGAGGACCAGCTCAGAGTACTCCATGCGCGCGTCAGTATGGGGCGCTGTGGCGCTGCGGGGACTGCCGCACACACCTTGACTGCGTTGCGGTGGCATGTTGCGCGGTTGCGCGCGCGTCTGACACCATCTGGGATCCCGGCGTGTCGGTCAATAGCACTCAACACAACGTGGTGGCACTGGGTGCACAGGGGTTACTGCTCTCGTGAACTGATGAGCAGTGGGTTGAAGCGTAGAGGTCAGGACGCGCACGCTCATTCCCCCTGGGGTATTGCTGTACTACCCGATGGAAGGCTATTGATCACAGAGAAAAAAGGTACTTTCCGCATTGTAGATCCTGTAAACGGAACGGTAAGTGATAAAATCGAAGGTGCCGGCGAAGTGGATGATAAAGGCCAGGGTGGCCTGCTGGGCATAGCCTTAGATCCGGATTTTGCTACCAATAGAATGGTTTCTGGGTCTTCTCCGAAAAGGTAGATAAAGGCACCGTTCACTAAGACTTTCAAACATTGCTTAATATAAAATTTGAGGAGCAAAGTTAATTAATTTTAAGCGAATATTTAAAGAGGAATATAAAGAAAGGCGGACTGCGGATGCTTATCCGACCTTGTGCTTCGGAGCGCTGAGTGCGTGTGTTCGTCTGCAGGGCGGTGGTGCAACGCAATGTGCTGGTAGTGCGACCGTGCGAATTACGGTACGGTCGCATGTTCGCAACGCCAGCCCTGCATGCCTATTCGGAGGAGATCCTATGATCAACTTGTGCCGGGGACATACATGGGGTGGCGGAGTCTACGCGCATGATCCAAACGTTGACCTGCCCCTGCATACCTCAGCAGGCATGGAGGTCGCCAGGTACTCCTCAACATGCACTTGCGCTCCACGCGGTTTATGAACGCGCATGGAAAATTTGCCATCAGCAGCGGCGGTGTAAACCTACAAACCCGAAGCAGCCATCCATGACCTACGACGGCCTGCACCCTTCCGACGCTGGGCGTACGAGCGCATCACCAACCTGCTGGTGCAAAAGTGGAAGGGAACTACGGTAACCAATAAAGTACCCCCATAGCAGGGCCAAAAAAGATCCGGGCCACGTGTGCGACAGCTTGCCGATAACTTGCTAAATTCGACATAATCGCTCGGTCCCGCAAAGTCGCGGTTGCCGGGATATATATAATAGGTCACGCCGGCATCGATCGTCGTGCCCGACGCGATCTCGGCGGAATAGCCTGCGAACAGGTCGAGCTCGAACTTGCCGTAAAGCGGGCTGTCGGGCAGCGACGAACCCCAGACACCGGCGTAAAAGCCGCTTTCATGGCTGACCGACAGGGTCGGCAATCAACAAGACGCGGTGGCCTTATGTTGGTTGCAATTTTGGCATGCATCTCTTGGTAATTCATCTGCCGCAGGCAAGATGCCTCCTCTTCCAGGCTGCAGACAACTTGGGCTACCTGCATCAAAGAAAGCGACTTCGATGACCAACTCACACTTTGCGCGGATCCTCCTGGGCCGTCCTTGGCGCAAATCTTGACCAGCATCTGGCCCAGGTTCGATGCCGCGGCGGTGTGGACGATCGCGCTGGCCCCTCATTCTTCATCGTTTCGGTGAAGGCCAGGCTGGTCAGCGGATTGACGAAGCACGATGCGCCGTCTTTCGGATCGGTGCCGTCGGGCAGCACCATGCACATCTGCGCGGGCAGGCAGCGATATTCGGCACCTGCTGCAAGTTCAATAGGCGCACCCGCGACACTGAGCAGGCCGACCACAGGCTTCCAAGCTGCGCAACCGCATCCACAAGGCCCCACTCAACTTGTGTCCTCGGTGATCTGCGTCAGCGCTGCCTGGCCGCGCGGATGGCTCATGATCCCCGTCACCTCCCGCTCGTGCGCCGCCTTTGACTCGCTGTCGTCTGCACCGCCGTCCAGTCCCTTGATCTGGAGGACAGGGCTGCTCGTGGCGGCGCGCGCGATCGTCTGTGGCATGGCCGGCAGGTCGCATCGTGCATCGCCGATATGCGGCTTCATACCGGCCGCTGGTGCTGACCGGCACAGCCTCGATCATCGTGTTGTCGATCTTTCTGCTGCCGCCTGCCTTATACGGTACCTACCACCTGCATGCGGCCTGTGCGGCGAACCCTTGATGATTTGGTGCAGCTGCGGTTCCCGCTACACGCCGCCGCCAGGTGTCCACCACCATGTGCTGGACGTCCCGGATAGCATCCGTGTCCTCCAGGCAGCAGTCTGGTAGCTCACTGATAGTCTTCTACGGCGCGTGCTCCGAGCGTAAAGCATCTCATTGGTTACTGTAAGCCTCCGACGTGTGCGGGATGCAGCACTCGTTGTTGTGTTGCGCGCAAGCAGCACAGCGCCACTGCACTTGAGGGCCACATCGGCTGAAACGTTTGAGCGCGGGGGATCTAGGCACGAGAGCCAACTGTTGAGCAGCTCTTCTAGCTTTCTCACCCGCAGAGGCCATCATTGGCGTCAATTGGTTGTGATCTAGGAGGTTTATCCAGCGCAGCGTATCGGTGGTACGCGAATCGCGGCAGGTACTTTTGGACTACTGCGGCACCCTGGCCCCGGCCGATTTCGTACAGGAAAACAGCACCTTTGGCCGGGGTAGCATCCGGAATCTGCTGGTCCACGTAGCCAATGTGTACGAATTCTGGATCGGGAAGCACGGCTTGAAAAAAGATATGGCCTTTACACGTCCTTCCGGGCAATTGCTGCACAACGGGCTGAATGAAGACGGCAATCTCGTCGAGAGATACCGTAGGTATAGAGCCCAACTGCGCCTGTAGTTCGCGTTGCTCCGCAGGCATCACGTAACGATCAACCTGCAATGACGCGTCATTCGCCAGAATCTCGCCCACGCCGGCAACCATGGCAAGACTGTCGTCGGATCCAGCGGGGTCTCGATGGAGTTGTTGCCATTGGCCGGCAGGCAGAACTGAAGGATCTCGTCAACTCTGGTGAAGGTCGTGCGTCCTCGTCAGACGCCCACCCGACCTCGAGCGCCCACGCCACCGCGTCGCAGCCCGCCGCCACCAGCGGGAGGGGCAACGGCTGCTCGTCCGTCGGCTGCCGCGTCGCCCGCCACCGTCCCCTCCAGATGCTGCGCCTGCTGCCGGCGCCGCCTCCCAGCTGCATCCAGCTGCTCACCGGCCGCGCCCAGCACGAGCGCCACGACGGTGCCGCACGCGACGGCCGCCTCTGGGCGCGCGCCCAGCTGCTGCATAGCAGCAAGCAGTGGAGGCTCCCCCGCCGTGACAGGCACAGCACCTGTCGCACTAGCTGCCTCGACCTGCAGCCGCCTCGCCGCCGCCCAGGCCGACAGGGGCGCCACCAGCGGCAGCACACGCTGCGCACGGTCCAAGGCCGTCATGTCCTCGTCTTCGCGGCCTTGGCTTCTCTTGAGCCGCTCCCTCGCTGCCGGGCGCAACCAGGGCAGCCACCTGCAGTTGCTCCAACACATCCAGCAGAACTTGGCACGTGTAGCCAGCCTTCCTCAAGCTTCCGCCGGGATCGGACCTTCGCCAGCGGTGATCATGGCCGCTAGCTGCCCAGCTACGTCAGACGCCAACCACACACAATCGATCTGTTTGGGATAGTCCATGGTTGAAGCTTACATTGGCCAACGGCCGCTTCCCACCCCAAAGCGGCCATCAAATCTTCCCGCGCACCCCCAGGAAGAAACGCCGCCCCAGATAGTCGTACTGCGTCCCGAACGCCGGCGCCTGCGCTGCTGCCCCCGTAATCCGCACAGTCCACTGACAGCATGAAGGGCAGCAGCTTCAAGACAGCTTCGCTGTGGGCGAGCTGGACCTCATGGGCCCTGCCCAGGCGGTAGCCCAGGAATTAACTTCGATCCCGGATTTTAATATGATTGATGAAGAACAATTATTTGCTAAAGAGAAAGAGCAATTAGCAAAATTGAAAAATGGCATTATTGATGGTGGCCGGTGCTGCCGTGAAAAGCCATGCAGGTGCTTTATGCCGACTGCCCACTCACCATGCCATTACCCTGAACAGGATCAGGAAATGGCCCTACCTGGGGTTATGTGCCCTCGTGCTGCTAGCTACTCCCGGTATTGCGGGGCCCAACGGGAGTGTCCCGGAAAAACGCCCCCGACGGCTGGTGTGGTCGATGTCGATATACGCGGGAAAGGTTCCGGAGAAGCGGGCAACAAGCGTTTCACGTCGAAGGCACCTGATTAAACGGAAAGAGGGAGGCAACACAGCATGAGTGACTGGTGATACGGTGCATCACGACGACTCTGGGACGAGACTGCGGCCCCAATGCAAGTCGGGCATGCACCATTGCGATGAGGCGCGCAACCAGCGCCTGGCCAATGCACCTTTGGTCTCCAGAAGCCGCCGAACCAGCCATTGCCGAGATGCTAGGCCAGCACGGGCAGCCGTGGCGGGTCGCCTGGGGGTTGACCGCATCCAGGTCGCCAGCTGGCCATCAGGGCCGACTCCTCGAGACAGCACTGGTTAGGGCCTCCAGCAGCAGGTAGCAGGCAGGCAGCTGCTCGGCGGCGCGCCGGCTCGCCGGCTGCCACGTGTCGGCGTGGCCGGGCTCCGTCGCTTGGGGGCTGGGCGCTCCTCCGCCGCTGCCCTCAAATGGCTGCTCGGTCGCCGCCGCCATCCCTTCGTTTTCGTCGCCGCTGCTGCCCTCCGCCATCTCATCGCCGCCATCGTCCGCGTCCTCCACGCCCGCCTGCCGCCCTTCGGCCCCAACCTGTGCAGCCGCGGCCGCTGCGCCACGAGCCGCGCTAGGGGCCATGCGGTCGAGGCACGCGCCGATCCTCATCCTCGCGTCGGTCAGCAGCAGCGGTGCCTGCACACAGCACCTCTGTCGAACATGTCAAGAGCCGCAGCTCGTCTTCATGCGCCGTCGGCCCCGCCGAGTTGGCGCCCGGGAGCAGCCACCGGGGCCCGAGCAGATGCGTGGCAGCTGCAGCCAGCTGCAGCGCTGAGCGCTTCGGACGTCCCCGACGCGGCTGGCGAGCAGGCGCGCAAGGCCGGCCTTGAGCTGCGACGGCCAGGGCCGGGGAGAGCGCAGCAGCACGGAGCGGCGGCGTCGCCGCCGCTGCCAACCGCGGGAAGCGGAGCAGCAGCGCGTGCAGCGCCTCCAGTTGGCACATGGCTGCATCCACGCTGCCGCAGCCCACTGCTGGGGGCGTGCTGCCAGTGCCGGGGCTGGTTGCAGCGGCATGGCCGCCGCCGCCGCCGCCGCTGCCGCCCTCGGCGCCGAACATTTGGGCCAACAGCAGCACCGCCGCTGCTGCTGTCCTTGGCGATGATGCCCGAAGATGCGGCGCCCGAGGTGACGTTGTCGCCTGCGCGCCGCAACAGCCGGAAAGCCATAATGCACGCGAGGTCGCCGCGCCCGCTGCGACGCCGCGCCGCAGTGCGGCCGTGGCCGCGGCGACGCCGCCGGCGGCCGCCGCCTCCCTCGCGGCCTCAGCGCCGGCGGCGCCGGGGGCGCTGCAGGCCGCGAGCACGCATTCCAGCGCATCACCCTCGCTGTCCGCCTCGGCCGGATCTGCAATCGCGTCAGGCACGCCGGCTATGGTGCAGCCCAATGCACGGCCACGCCGCCGCCGTGATTACCGACGCAGTACAGGCGGCCGCGCACGCACGTTATCGCCCGCTGGCCAGCTCGGGCACCCGGCTGCACCTTCACCGAGAGCGCCAGGCAGCACTGGAGCGCCTGCTGATCTCCTGCATGCTCTGTTGCTGCTGTGCTGCTGCTGCTGCTGCTGCCGCTGCTGCTGCTGCTGCCGCTGGTGCTGCTGCCGCTGCTGATGGCGCCGGGTCAGCGGCAGCAGCGGCGCGAGGAAATCGAAGCCGACCGGCTCGATCGCTCTTTCGATGACTGCATCACCGCCGTTGGCCTAGCCGCTTCGCGCCGTGCGGCAAATATCTGACGAGTCGCAGGACGGCTTTCGGCGTCGATGCATGCTTCTGGTGAGAGTGGCGCTTTCGCTGGGCCGTGCAGGGCGTCAGCAGGATGCACACGATTGAGGTTCCTGCCGCCCCATGGCTATGCACAGACGGGACAGGGTCGATGTGAAACGTTACTGCCTTCATTGATGTAACCACAGCATTGTCAAATCACTGGAAAAAACCAGCCGTATCATTTTCATTGATGAAGATGTGGCGGCCGAGGAGGGCTGCGGCCTATATGTTCCAGCAGGTAATGGAGATACAGGGAGTGTTATAAACTATTGGATGTAGCTCCGAGGCGTGCCGCAAAGAGCGCACCGTCCGCTTACGCTACCACGGCGATCTCTAAGCCCACGCTGAAGAGATAGCCAATGTTATCGACGAACCAAAGGATCGGCACAAATCTATGTCTTTGAAATAGCAGGTCCATTACAATTGTATTTGTGGTTTGTATTCAAGGCCGAACGCGCCCGATATGCCGCGGGAAGAGCACTCAGACGATGAGGGTGATCTGGTCGAGTTGCGACGGCGGGTCTGTTGGGCACGACACGCAAGGACTTGGAGGATGGCGAACTGGTGACCGCACTTCGCATGTTGCGGTCGAACATCAGGTTGCCCTGCGAATCCTGGACGAACAGTGGCACCTGCTGCGACACCGCTTCGGAAGCGAAGTCGACACCGTCCGGTGCGTTGGCGCCGCTTCGGAATTTGGAATCCACCTCCTGCGCACACTGGCTGAGGTTCTTGGTCCCTGATCGCTGCTGCGGTGCACTTGCCGGCCGTGCGCTCGTAGCCGCCGGCCGGCGAGGCGGTGGCAGCAGCTCTTCCTGCACGCCGCTGCCCTGAACCCACGCCATCCCGTACCCACCCCTCCCCATCGTCCGCATCACCACGCGCCTGCCGAGGCATGGCTGGACCGTGACCTGGCACCGGGCCAGGCGACACCATGGGTGCGCCTTGCGTCCTCGCGTTCCAGGAGCGAAACGCACCCCCGACCGGCCCTCGCCCACCCGGGCGTCAGGCCATCGATCCGCCCCTCCCAAGCCGGGTGCCTTCCACAATTTCGGTACCGTTTGCGGCCCTCCCGACCGCAGGCTACGCCCGCTGGATGACGAACCCGCGCCTTCCACAGATCGCTGTTCGTCTTCGCCTCACAGCGCGGCGACAAGCTCGCGGCCGCCGGCGCGGTGCGCGCGCTCAGGTGCCAGCTGCCGCGCGACAACCCGTACTACCCGCCCGTCGCGCCGGGGCCGGACGACTTGACACCGCCGCAGCTTTCGGTGGGTCGCTGCGCCGCGCACCGCCGGTTTGCACACATGTGTGTGGTGCTGTCGTTCAAGGCGGGGATTGCAAAAAGCAAGGTTTGGTGATGTCATATTGATAGGGCGGACGGCTGGCCGTTGAAATAGGTGTTGCGGATCATTTCCATCGCGAGGCTGGCATATTCCTCGGCCTTGCCGAGCCGCTGTGGGGAAGGGGACCGACGCTTCGAGGCTTTCCTTCACCTTGGGGTTCATATTGTTGAGCAAAGCGCGCGCAGCGGCACGCGGCGGCGGCGGATGCGCGGGCGCCAGGTCCCGCGTCAGCGGCGCAAGGCGGCAGCAGCGGGGCAGCCCCAGCGCCCGCGCCAGGCGGCGGAAGATATGTGCGCCGACGATGTTGGTCATCACGAGGCTCTTGAGTTGGTGGTGGAGCCAGAGCCCGAGGAGGACGAGGCCACCCCCGAGGTCCAGCGGTGGGTGCCCCCTGCGCACCCGTACACGCGCCAGCGGCCGTGCATGCGCACGCACGCACGCCTGGTTGTCGTGCGCCTGACGTTCAAGGTAAGCAGAGAAGCCTGATTTGGATACTATTGAGGGCATCAAGCCATGTGCCCCGTGCCCACGCGCCCAGCGCCCGCCTCCGCCGCCGCCGAGCGTCGCCCGCCGCCACGCCCGCGGGCCGCGCCTGACGTGCGCAGGGTGCTCGACAGCTACAACGCGCGCGTGCCGGAGGAGGGGGAGTTCGACGACGAGGAGCTGCCGCCAGCGGCTGGAGGCGCTGGAGGACAAGGGCCGCGCACACTTCGCGGTGCGCCGCAGCGGCGGCGGCGCGGCCTGGGCTGGGGCGCCTGCATTGGGGCGCCTGGGCGCCGCACCAGGAGACCTGGCGCCTGCCCCAGGCACGGCTGGGGCACTGGGCGCAGCCGGCGCGCGCAGGCTGGGGTCGCGGCGCGCGCTAGATTGCGGCGGTGGTCTCGAGCCAGTCGCGCAAACAGCGCGCTTGACTTGCGGCGGCCCTACTCCCGTCTACGCATGTGCACCCCCCCCCCCCTGAACAATCGACACACAAGCACGCATGCAATCACTCCATATTATTGCGATCACGCCGAGCGCGGTCGAGATGTTCCAGGCGCGATGCGCGCGCGCCCCTGAGCAGGCATGCGCAACGCTTCCAGGCGTGTCGCGGCGCCGCTGTGGCCCAGCCGATCGCGGCGGCCCGGCGGGCGACACCCCCCGTGATCGCACTGCGGCGTGCGCGCCAGTCGAGTCACAGGTGGGCTGGCCGGTGGTGCGAGCATGGGGTTTCGGCACCGCGGCGGTCTTTGCCTTTTCGCCCGATCGCCAAAGTCATCTCGACCATAATATTCTTCGCTTTGGCCTGCGGGTGGCGCAACAGCGACGCCGCTGACAAACAGAGAACCTGATGCTGCCATTTACTGCCAGCTAGTGGGCTGTCGATGTGACGCCGAGTGCACGTTGCCTGTAATTTGCCCACCTTGTGGAGAGGCACCGGACCGTCACCCAGGTCCCCATTTTGCCTCGTCTGCTCCTCCCACCCACCACCACCAACCACCACCGCCCATCACCCGTCCCAACTGTTCGCGCTCCGGAAGCATTCGAACACGCTCGATCTTCCCTATACCAAGGGGAGGATGACGAGGCCGTATTGGTACCGACTGATGCGTGCGCGCATGCTCGGCGGACGCTGTACCGGCGCTTGCGGCCGGGGCTTCGGGGCCGAGTGGGGCCGCCGAACTGTCATGCCCAGGGGTGTCTCGACTGCGGTCGACGCGGGCGTGCACGTTCTCCAACGCACGGTTTTCTGAGTCGTCGCGTCCGCACTCCTCTCGCAGGGGCACGATCGCGGTGTACACCTGCCCGGCCAGCTGTGCAGTGGGTGTGCAAGGCGGCGGCTCGGCGTACACCGAGGAATTGTGTGGGTGCAGCCGTCGTAATACATGCAGCCGGGGGTCAGCGATGACGGCGCCGCGGTGGGGGGGGCTCCTGCGTGCTGCCTGAAACGTCTGACTGCTCACCTGATCATGACTCGAACCGGGTGGTGAAGCCGGTGATCAAGATGACCAGCCGCAGCGCCGTGGCCGAGCAGTTCCGGGCCCTGCGCACCAACCTCCAGTACCTGGGCGACGGGCGCTGCCGCACGCTTATGTTCACTTCCTCCATTGGGGGCGAGGGCAAGAGCTTCGTCAGCATCAACCTGGCGGCCTCCCTGGCCTACTCCGACAAGCGCGTCGGTACTCGTCGGTTTGGACCTACGTAAACCGACCCTGCACGAGCGGCTGGAAGTATCCCAATGACCTGGGCGTGATTTCCGACAGCTTCGTAAGGCTTAAACGGGAATCCCGTGCAGAACCACGGGCAACTGTCCCCACCAGCTTTCAACGTTCATCACCATGCTGACGGCTCGCCTCCTCGCCACTGCGCGCCCTCGTTCGGGCTGCCCGCGCCGTGGCTGCCCGCCCCAGCGCGCGCGTTGTGCGCGTCCGTGCTCAGCCGGTAAGCCTGTGGGCCAGCCTCTGCGCGCGCCGTGCCTGACGGCTCGGCTGTGCTTCTCGACGAAGGATCGTTCGAGGAACTCGACACCTATGTGCGAGCACTCATTGCAGCGTTTCGCGATGCGAGAACACGACGCTGAGGCGAGGGCTCTCATCTCGGGGATGCGTGGTCCTCGCCAATCGTGTTTCGCCGTGCGTCGAAGGTCCATGTTCTCTGCGATGACGCGAAGGCTTGGGCGTCTGAGGCACGGCGCCGGGTCAAGTATTTTCGGGACAATGGTTGGGCGGGAGGGGGTGATCGCATCTTGATCCTCGGTGAGGATAGGGATGGCAAGGACCGATGGGCTTGAACCGATCCTGCAAGGTCGAGGAGATCAGCGCGGCCATCCTCACACGAATGACGCGGCAATCAGTGCAGTCGACTGCGAGGTCACTGGCAGCGCAGGGCTCAGCAACAGCAGCGGCTCGAGGCGCGACTGCGGGGTGCCTCGGGGTGTGGATGGCAAGCATGGCAACCATCGTTCCATCCATGCAGGTTCCAGCGACCGCCTGGAGGCGATCTGCGGTGGGCAGGAGCGCCTGAAGAAGGGTGGAACGAAAGTGCATCCGACGCAGAAGCCCGAGGCGCTGCTGTATCGTGTGCTTCTCGCCTGTTCGGAACCAGTGCACGGATCGCAGCAGGGCTTGTGTGATTAATCTACAGGAAAAAATGCGCGCATTATGTCTCGGCCCTGCGGTGCCAGGCCGCGACCGGCCCTCTCGCCCCGGCATGGCTCAAGTCTCACAGACAGCCGCGGGCCAGCCTGCGCGAGGCTCGGAATACGTATTGCACCGCACGCACCCATTATGCATCTCCATGCCCTATTGATCTCCCATGTGCCATCGGTGACAACCCCGACGCCGACGACGTGACAGGTGGCGTGCCCCATGCGTCCGGCAAGGGTCTGTTCGCGCTCAGGTGACAACACCTAATACCTAATCCACGTCTCTGGATAATGGCCCGTGCAGCTGCCATCGACGCCCCTGAGCCGGACCCCCGGAGCTGCCATCAATGCCCCTGCTCTCTCGCCCTGTCCCAGCCTTCAATAACCACACGTTTGTCCCAATGCCTCCCTCGACATGCACACTGACATCGGCCCCTGCGCCCCGCCGTTTCCCGCCCGACCGCACTTGTCACGGGCCTAAGCCGCCAGCGCAGCGTGTACGAGGACTACGCTCAGCTATCCTCGGCTTTCTTTATGTAGAAGCCGCGCCGTTCTCTTGTAGTTTTGGAGTGCATAGCGACGGCTCCAAGCACGCGGCAGGCGCAATTGCCCGCCAACTGCTGGACGCAGGAAGGGCGGCGCACGGTATTGGCTTCAACAAGGCCATGATGGATGGCGGCTTGTGTGGGTTTTGGGACCGGCCGCGGGGTCACGCCGCTTGACCCACTGAGACGCCCGATAATGGAGGGTCGCCTCGTCGAGATCGAGGACGCGCATCTGGACATAGCCCGGACGCATGACGCCTGTAACTGCCATTATGACTCTCCCAGAGGCGAATGACTGGCATGTTAAGGTATTGGGAAATCTGAATTGAAGTTTGAGCAACCTGCGAAGACGCTGAATTGCAGACAAGATGCAGCGCGTGTGCGTGATTACGCAGTGCTAAATATGATGATAGAAAGCGAACATCATGACAGCCTATCTCGGATCCAGTCTTTCTTCTGCTTCCCTATTATTATGCGGCATACGCTCAAAGCATTTAGTCATGGCAACCGGAGCTTCAAAAGCCGCAATTCAGCACAGCAGGTCAGCCAGCCCCAAAGAACAAACTGCTCAACACAGGAACTCCGCTCTTCTTCACTTGTGACTCGCTAGAATCATCGACAACTGGCGCTGGCCAGATGACTCACTAGGAGCACCATCACGGCAGCCGCACACAGCTGCGTTCCGATCCTGCCCCGCCTCTGTCCTGAACAATGATCATCACTGAATCACACACTTTGCATTCATGGCACCACGGTCTTATGACTTCTGAGCTACTGTTCGACTGGACTTGCGACTTCTTTTTCATCCGCTGTGACTTTTGGCATTCTCCTGTTGGCTGTAGCCAATCACGATGTATCATAGGGGTCATATGGCACCAACGAATAAAGAATTTCACAAAGCAGCCTTGACCACATGACGTGATGCACAAGCAGTACCGCCAACTCATGTGACTAAGCAGTTGGCGCTGCTTAAATACAAGCTACCCTTCTTCCATCACAGAAAATGAACAGCAAGCGCCGACGCTGTGCATCGAACTATGACAGTGCCCATCCACGAGCCTGTTGCGGTGCCCTCCGCGGGCGCATGCGGCAAGTTACTCTGTACGTTCGCAGGTGTGCGCGCTGGGTCGATGCTGTTGTTCCTTCACCTGTGGCATCCTGCAAGTTACCATTGCTAAACTTGTGTCTGCGCATACAGGGCAGTATTCTACCACCGGGGCTTTGTCATGCCGCCAGCAAAACTTGAACTGTACTAAGGGAGGATGCGGGCACCACGATTGCCGCCGCCACCACTTGCAACTCTCGCTCGTCCATACTGGCCACTCAAACCTTTGTCCAGCTGGCCATGCATAAGGAATGTGACAGGCTGCAGCAGGCTGACTAAAAATGGCCAGGCATCGGGTAAATAGCAGAGCACACTCATTGGTGGCTGGTTCTTTGTTGATAAAGATTTTACTATTGCACCCATGCGCAAATCAATCGCATAAGCCGTGGTCAATCGGAGTGACTCAAGCGTGCAGACTGCGTTTGCGGTCGCCTTTGCCAGGTCAATGTTGAGGTCAACACGCCTAGACGGTCAGAAAAAGTATAGTGGGTTGGTCGGCATTTGGTACACGGGGGTGTGGTGTTTCCGATATAACGGCCAACTTTGCACATGAATAACTACTATTCCATGATGTTACATCTCGTTGTCGTCATGGATGCGTCGATTACCAAAACCGGCTCGTCATGGATTTACGGCCCGCTTTTTAAAAAAGGGAACACAAAGTTAGGAAAACCAGCCGACATCTGCAGAAACCCTGTTGCAATCGAACTGCTATGAGGCTTTCTACATGTCTGTGACGCCTCCTGTTGTCTGACCGACACTGGGGTGCACTGGTGCCGGGGCACTCTCCCCCCTTGCCCCACATCCTACACAAGACCTAGGTCTCAAGATTTCGACAGGAGTTTTTCAGATGCGTCAGGTGCTCCGGCACGCCTCCACATCCGCCCGCGAGTCGGAAGCGCCCCTGCGAATTTGGCGCTGAGCTGCTTGAACATCGAGTGCTTCACGGGATGAGGCATTGCAGTCCTGGATCGCCGGCGCGGCGGCATGACAGCAGCGGCGTCGGCGCGCGAAAAAAATAGGCGCTGAGGTCGAAACCTGAAACGCTGCCGGTTCCACCCCATAATTCAAACTGGTCCATCGCCGATTTCCCGCGCGCCTTAAGCCCTACGCGAATAGGCGACCCAAGGCGGATTGCCGACCACAACATCGCCGCGTCGCCGGCGCTACCGCGCCGCGGTCGCGACCATTACAGCGAAGGCGTGGCCCAGATTGCTTGCGCCCTGGCGTGGGGAGGCAATTGCCAACGGCGACCCCGCCGCGCCGCTTCCGCGGGCGCCCTCGGGTCAACGACCTTGTGCTGTTGCGACGCCGCTGTGCTGACTCAGGGCGGTCTGCGGCGCGGCTCGCCCGGCCTTGATCCGCCCCGCCCGGCAACATGGCCGCCTGGGCCGCACGGCGCCTGCGCG
>NNCB01000460.1:0-17483 GCA_002317545.1 Scenedesmus quadricauda | reverse complement strand
CACCTGGTCCCAAAGCAGTGGTTGAAGTGGCCGGGGTGCCGATGTCATCTCTGGTGGCGGTGAACATAAGATCTACGCGACTCCAGCGCCTTGGCATGAGCGCAGATTAGTCCTTGGGGCCGGCCTTGGCTCGCCGAATGTGCTTAACGCCTGGGTACAATGGCCTACAGGAGAGATGGCCTGAAATCAGGCGGAAAGGAGCGCTGGAAGGTCGGGCGATGGTAACTGAGGCAGCAGGGTTCACACGCAGCGCAGGTAACACGCATCTGTGCAGACAGCGCAAGCTGCATCAAAAGCACGCCAAAATTTGTACGGCCGGGCAAGTAGACCAATGGTGGTGGGCGCTGGCAGGCTTGAGAGGGGGCCGTCAGCTGCGACTCTGTCGCCTCTTGGCTTGACCTTCATGTCTGCTGGCTGCTGCCTCCCCACATGTGCACCCCAGCTCGGCCCCATCGACGAAGGCCAGGAACTCGTCGGCGATGTCGGCGAACAGCGGTTTGTCGGCCAGGAACTCCAGCGTCAGCCCGGTGACTTCCTGCGCACCGGGCTCGAACTCGCGCTGCGGGTTGAGGTACTTGTGGAAGGTGCGCCCGGTCGGCCGCCGTTCGACCAGCTCGACGCAGCCGATCTCCACCACGCGGTTGCCGCGCTTCCATTCCAGGCCGGTGGTTTCGGTGTCGAAGACGACTCTTTGATAATAAGGCAGCAAAAGCAACCCTGACCCGGCCCAGCCAGGGGACCTACCAAGACTAAGCCGTTCTCACGCATTTGGAGCACACATCCCCAACGGCCTGGCCAGACCAATCTTGCCCCACCTTCTGTACTTGACCGAGGGGTCGCGGAGCATGGTCATGATGGGGGTACTTCTTCTGCTGTCGGTTGCGGTGCTGTGTCGATCGCCCGTGAGCGGGTGGCCGCACAGCGTGCATCCAGGCCAGCAAGGGCGTGTAAGTCGCAGAAGAAGAAGGGCGTTGCGCCCAAGGGGCAAGGCATCGCTCTGGAAGGGGGGCGTCGGCAGACAAACAGGGCGTACTTATAGACCACAACCGAAAGAGCCTTTACAGATCGACACGTCTATGCTGACACGGCCGCCGAAACCAAGAACCCCCGCCGGCGAGCAACCTTTCATCGCCGCCAGCCACAATGATTCGGTGACAGAGTGATGGCGCACCCAGCCTCGAAGGGGCGCCTGCGCGCACCGCCGTTCCCAAGGGGCTCACCGTTGATGCCCTTGCCCTCTGTGGCCTGCAGCAGGGCGTCCATGTCCGCCATGTCGCAGCCGCGATCAGGCTACGGCCGAGCTCATCCAGTGCCACATGTGCAGCTGTTTCAGCCAAAAGGCTTTCAGGCTCCTGGCCGGGTTGGCCGCCGGTCGCGAGATGTGGGTGCGTGCATCAAAAGATTCTGCTTGGGAATGATGCGCGGGCATTTATCGAGAACGATTCGCAATTACAATAATTATTCCGACTTTTCGGCTGGATAAGGCACAGGTCGCCGCCCGCGGACGAGGCACGGCTTCGATCGGTTTTCGATGAACCGCCGCCTCCTGGTGCGCTGCCTGGAAAACTCGCGCCACTGCGCCTGCTCCAAAATTGGCAACAAAGCGCAAACTCGCGGCCCCACCTGCCCGCGTGCCTGAACAGCATCCGCATGGTCTTGAAGTTGACGCCCCCCAGCCGCAGCAGCCACTCCAGCACGGCACCGGAGTCCTTGGCGGCCGGGGAAGCTCGGAACACCACTTCCTCACTGGATGACGGCGAACTGGGCCGGGTCGCGCGCGCCGAGCATGAACTGCGGGGCAAGGGGTTGCATGTATGTGTTAAGGTAATGTCTGTGGAGTTCGTGGAATTGTTAGAGGTATGGTGCAGCGGGAAGGGTAGACAAGAATATATTGGGGGCGTTTGAGGTGGCTGGGGATGCTGAAGGACTGAAGGGTCTCCTGAGTGTGTGCTGATTGCCGGTAGCAGGGCAAATGAGCTTGGATGAGCGGGAGTTGAGGCGGCGGCGTCGGAGGAGGAGCAGGCGCGCGGCTCACCGGCGTGGTTGACGAAGTGCGGCAATGCCGCATGATTCCGGGGGCGGGCAGGGCTGCAGTTGACGGAGATGAGTAGGTCAGGTAAGAAATAGCGAAAGACATAGCGCCAACGCTACGGACCAGTGGGAAATGCAAGCAGGCGAGCAGGAACAGGCGTGATTCTGTGCCGGGGCGGCCAGACACCGCATCGGGCAAACCAGCAGCAGGAAATAGGCCTGGGCAACTGCTGGACAGGGTAGGCGGCAGCTGCGAGGCCTGGTTTTCGCCCTACACAAACCAGGACGCAACCAACGCCAACCGAGCGCCAATGACTCCCCCCCACGCACTCATCCACCCGCCCGACCGCCCACCGTATGCGAGGCACGCCTGCAGGCCTGCCAGGGTGGCCCCAGGGTGCGGCGGCGCGCGTCGACGCCCAAACCTGAGGGTTCGGTGGTGTGCGGGCCGGTTTTATGAACGGGTTCAGTAGTTTGAGCAGTTTTATCAGGACCAACAAGCCCTGCGCGCAAATTACCTCTTTTATGACCTGGGGCCACCAGAATGGAGATATTAGAATCCAGGTCAATCCCGCTGTATGTGTCTTGCGCCGGCAGCAACACCCGCTCGGATAAGCCACGTAGCCCGGCAGCCCCACCCGACGGCAGCCCACCTGGCGCGAGATGCGCTGCAGTTCCTTGGCGCCCGCCCCTTGGGCACGCTCCACGACACGGGGTGCGGCGCCCGGCAGCCCCCCAGCCCAGCTCCTCAGCGTAGGCTCCCTGGTGTCGACAGTCGTTCGCCTTCGCCGCGCCACTGCGAAAGGCGCGCCTTGAAGGGCGTGCCCGACATTTCGAAAAGGCCCGTGATCGACCAATATTGCTGCGCAACAAAGGCTTCGGGAGGTGTGTTGTCAGGAATCAGTCACAATATAATGCAGGGGGCGCTGTCGGGCATTGACCTGAACGTTCGGATCAGGGCGTCGGCTGAACAGCAGTCGAGAGGCTCGACGTTTGCGGCAAGCCAGCCGCAGCGCTCGAAAGATCGATCCGACCGTGCGCCCCGCAGCAGCGCCGCCTCATGCCGCAGATCGGCCAGCAGCGCGTCGCGCCACACCGCTGGTGAGGCTGGCGAAACAGACTGTTGATGAAAGTGTCAATCTGAAAAACGATTGCGAGATAGAGGAGGCAGAGCGGCCGATCGCAGGGATGCTATGGCATGAGTGACTTACTTCTTCTGCGGTGGCAACAGTGTGCGATCGTAGACCTGTGGGCGCCGGTGGCCGCGACTAGCGCGCAGCCAGTGTCACGCCCACGATGCGCTCGCACACGCGGAAGTATCGAAGGTCGTGCCCTATGGCCCAGGGCTGCCAATGGGATGCAAAATGTCGCGCGGCCCTCCACCCACTGCCTGCATACCCATGCGTATGCACGCACGCAGGCACGCAGGCACACGCACGCTTGCCACAACAGCATCAAGCGCGCACAGGCGGCCAACCTCGGGGTCGATGACACCGACAGCACGCGCGGCCAGGGACCAGGCCGCGAGGCCCTTGAGAGAGTACATGGTCAGATCCTGGGGGTTGGGTGGGCGTGTGTGCGTGTGCGTGCGTGTGCTCATGCGCTCTTGTGTGCTTGCATGCGTGTGTGCTTGCATGCGTGTGTGTGTGTGTGTGTGTGTGTGTGTGTGCGTGTCAGTGTGTGTGCGTGCGTGCGTGCGTGCGTGCGTGCGTGCGAGAGGAGTTGGGGGATGCGCGCAGCGGAAGGTGTCCGTGGCATAGGTAACGGATCATACGTGCTATCCTGCCAGTATGTTGGAGTATTGGGGCCAGATAGATGAAGCCAGTTGTATAGTGCTCCAAGCGCTAATCAGTTATGCATTTGCTTGCAAAGCTTGAGTGCTACGCCGTGAAGCAGTCAAACGACGCAGCTGTTAGGCCGCCGGGCTGGCAGCAAACAAAGTGCTTGGGCAGTGCAGCTCCCCTCATCAGCAACTCGCCATCATGTCCCAGACCTGGTCCGAACGGCCATGGCTGCGGCGGTCGTGGGCGATGGTGCGGAAACCCTGATTGGCGAAGAAGACCATCTGGGCGTCCCACGCGTCGGCGCTGAGCGGCCAGCCGTGCGAGAAGATGATGGGCTGTCCGTCCTTCGGACCCCAGTCCTTGAAGAAGATGTTCGTACCGTCCTTGGTGGTGATGGTGGTCATGATGGCGTTCGCTTGGTTGGGATGTGACCGGGAAATATTTCTTCGGCGTCGGCATCGCCGATGTCACCGTGTCGCAGAACCAGGTCAGCGGGTCGGTTGCGCCGTTCGCAGGCGACGCCCGGTCATCGGACGACATCCTCACCGAGGGTCGCCTGGCATTCTATCTGAAATCGAAGATTGGCGGGAAGTATCTTGTCACGGCGCAGGCCGACACAACCGAACGCGACCTCGGCCGACTGCTGAAGGGTTTCGGGAAGGCGCGGCGCAGCACTGGCCTCGTTCCCGCGGCAGGCCCTGTATCTCGACCACGCGCCGCCCTGCGGCGAGGCACAGGCGCCGTCGCGATCAGCGCGACGAGCCACCCTGCCTTGTAGCCAAAGCTGTGGAAGAAGGGGTTGATGATCAGGAAATTGTCATCGGGTCCATAGCCGAGTCCGCCACCATAGGCACGATAGAGCCGGACATTCTGTGCCGTGCGTACGTCAACGGTTGGGTTATTCTCGTCCCAGAAGAGGGATGGTCGACACGTGTCTTACCGGCAATGGCCACCCGGAGGCAATACTTTTGCGAGCAACCAAGAAGATCACATCAGCGCCCATAGCTTTACTTTCCAGTATCTGGTATTCATCGATTATAAAATCCTTGCGGAGCACGGGGCAGTTACTTAGAGACCTTACCACTAAAGACAATTGTCCATTGTCAGTGCGCCATGCCGCGCTCTTGCATCACCGCTCGTTTGCCAAGTCGCCTCCGAGGGTGCAGACATAGGCACTTTGGCCCTAGTCCCTGCCGGAGCCTATCATCTTACCAGACACGGTGATGCTGCGGCCGCTGCGCGCCAGCAATTGCTCGGGCGTGCCACAGCACCCGTGATCGCCGCGGCTGCGCCGCGCAGCGTCGGCTTTGGTCCCCATCGCCGCCGCAGCGGCGGCGGCACCGCGCCCTACAGCTCAGCGGCGCCAATGGCTCCCCCGCGGCCTGAGCAGCGCCAGCTGCCCGCCGCATGCCGCCGCCGGCACTGCTGTAATTGCTGCCGTGCGTCGACGCAGCGACGGCAGCGGCGCAGTCCGCAGCGGCGCCGCCAGAGTCCGTCGTGCCGTCGCTCGCGACCCCGGCGCCCGCACCAGGTACTTGGGTGCAGCATCTGCAGCCAACGCGGCGGCCGGGCATGCGGCGGCGGACACGCTCTATTCGCTGCGGCAGGTGCGGGGTCGGGGCTCGGTGCCCATCGGGACCCCTGAAGGGTCCCTTACGCTTTGTAGACAATAGAAGCGCGATGTGCGAGCTGCCCGTGCCGGCTGTTGGCGCATCAGACGGTGACGCGCAGGCAGCTGAAGCGATTGATGCGACAGCGGACGGTCGCCCAATCGTCCGCCCCTGCCATCTGGCACATGTAGCAAACTTACAAGTCTATGTCTGTTATCAACACCTAGGCATATGACACGCACGGACACAGGTGTCCAAGCACGCATCCGATAAGTATGCTGGATGCTAGTGGACAGAGAGGTGCGTAGGAGCTCACAACAAGAAATAAACCCTTGGCTAGTGTCACGCAGGGTCCTTTTTGATTTAAGGCTTTATTGTGGAGCACTATTGATATACGAGCGGACGCCCTTGATTAGCCATCCTTACCCTGCATGCGCTGTATATGCGGCCCGGACCGCCCGGCATGCGCGGCACGCTTGCCGCCCCATCTTTGAGAAGACACCGGCCGGCACCACTGACGCCAGCGCTAATCTCCGGCAGGTGTTTGATGTGACGTCATACCTTGATGACCACCCAGGAGGGGCTGAGAGCATCCGTGCCAATGCAGGTTACAGGGTGGCGGAGTGGGTGTAGTTCACGATATGTAGGCTCAGGGGGGTGGGGTATGCGGGATGGGTGCAGGCCGTGGAGAGGTGTGGTGTGGGGTGTGTGAGACGAAGAGGCGGAGGAATGTGGGCACAGGAGGGCAGGTAAAGGCAGACGGCATTCCAACCCCAGCATGCCACGCCCATTGGACAGCAGTGGGAGTGCAGTTGGTTGTGATGTCGTTGCAGCTGCTGATCAGCCACAAATGCCAGGTGTGCGCGCGTGTGCGTGTGCGTTGTTGCAGCTGCGTTCGCGTGTGAGACAATCACACGCGCAGCAGAACACTGCCCTTTTCATGGCACATGTAATCTAGCCACAGGCGTTGACGCCACAGAGGAGTTCAACGCCATCCACAGCGCAGAGGCCATGGCCGTAATCAATAGGTTCAGGATCGGCGCCATAAGCGACCCTCAAACCAAAGCCCGTCGCTGTGCGCCGCCTTCGCATGCATCTCGCGCGGACGCCGCCGCCGCCGCCGCCACAGCAGCTGCAGCAGCAGCCGCGCCCGCGTCCACGGCAGCAGAGGCCGTGCTGGCGGAGGTCCGGGAGCTGCGGCCCCCCTCCCCGCTCCCGCCGCCGCCGCCCGCCGCGGCCGCGGTGCCGTCCGCCGATGACGTCGCGGTGATGTCAGCGCCGGTGGCGCTGGCGGACCCGCGGGTGCGGACAACCTGCCGCTGGAGACGCTGCCAGCGGCGAAGTGACGCCGACCTCGGCATCTATGTCGTGTCCGGCGCGCAGCACCGGGCCGGGCTGGTGCGGGAAGGTGCGACACGGTGAGCACACGCTTTACCTGCTGGGCTTGCCGTGTGATTGTCAATTTAGACACTTACCAGGTTCCGGAAAGAGGGAAAATGAAGAGTCGAAGGTGGTGCCAACACGTTCGGCTCTATTTTTTTGCGTTAGCGAGGGGCTTTTAGTGCATAAGGTTTCAGCGGAGGTTTATATTTTATTTAGATAGAACAGCCTTTACCCCTGATAGGATACGGGAGCTGCCGCGTACCTGTCCGGATAGCTGGCGTTCACGTCACATCCTGCCCCAAACGAGAACCTTCGCGCCAGTCCACGGACCCTGCACCCAAATGCGACGCCGCCGATCAACCGCGTCGCGAACGTATCGCTCGAATAGAAATCGGCGGGGAGCTGCGTCACGCGCTTCCCCTGCTCGGTGTAGGTTGCCCGGCCGCCCTTTTCGGGGTCGGCATCGGTGCCGAAATGATTGTGCCCGCCTTGCAGCAACGCAAAGCTGCGCTCGAAACCGCGCGCATGGGGATCCTGTTCGGGGGTCAGGCCCAGATGCCATTTGCCCGACAACAGTGGGGCAAGTTCCAAGGCTTGAGATGCGGCTTTTTGAAAATGTCATGTGGATTCCTTGAGCAGCCGTGGCGTAAGGACACAGCCCGCCAGTTGCAACACACCAGTTTGATACAAAATGGTTCAACTGATGCAGCAACGCCCTTTGCTCTCGGCCACAGTGCGCTGCTAGCTTGCCCTTGCCACCCAGCCGTGGGCACCTCCGTGCTGCTGACCGTAGATTTTCCTTTTCATGGTGCCAAATTGCCTGCCACATCAGGTGTATGGGCTGCAGCGAGAACACCGGGACCTTTCGAGACGTCGTCACAGATGTTTCGCACCGGCATGGCCAGAGGTGACCGTGGTCCCCGGCGCGCTACGCGTGAACTTCTCGTGAACTTCTCGTAGTTCGCGAAGAAGAACAGGCGGTCCTGGATCAGCGGGCCGCCGAAGGTCATGCCGTAGGTTTCTTCATCGATGGACCGGTGAAGGGGCCACGCGCCGAGCCGTAGACATCGCCATCGTCCTTGCGCACCCAGTCCTTGTCGCGGTACGAGTAATACACGCTGCCGGAGAAGCTGTTGGTGCCCGAACGGGTGACCGCATTGACCACCAACTAGCGAACAAACTCAACCCAAAACACGCAGCCCGGCGACACCGTCAGTGGTCAGGGGCCGATGGGCAAGTTTGCACGCGTGATCGGGAAGCACGTATTCCACAGGCGGCCAGGCTCTGCCTGGTGGCTGTCATTTGTCGCCGACGACTCAGGCATCAGCCGCTGGACGCGGTGCGTGCGCTGCAGAGCGCGAGGCGCGAGGCAGCAGGCGCCAGGCCATGGGCGCGCGGGTAGCGAGGACGGCAAATATGAATGGGGGGCCGGGGGTCGCGCAGGAGACCGCGGCAGGCATCGGGCTGGGGCGACAAGCTGACGGTCTGCCAGCCGAGCGCTGTTGCCTGCCACCAGGGGCGGGGCTCAGGTCGAGGCCTCGACCGCCTGGTCTGTGTAAACATCGCTTTGGGCTGAACGTCGGTTTCTGCTCATCGTCACTCGACCAGTAAGGAGATCTGATTCGCCACCTATGCTCCCCGCCCTAACCCCCACAACCCGCCCCCCGTTCTGACCGAAGGATTCCGCATGATCCGCCGCCTCCTCCCGCTCGCCCTGGCTTCCGCCCCTGCCGTGCCGTCTGACCAGGTCATCCGTGAGGCCTGAGCGACCCTTCAGACCCGACGCGGCTGTCGCTGTTGTATGCAAACAAGGGCGAGGGCGACATCTGGCTGCGGCACGAGCTGGCCGCATTTGCGCAGCACCCGACAGGGCGGGCGAGGCGCGCATTGGACCATCAACCTGAAGCCTAGCGCTTCTGTAGTTTATGCCTGCCTGGGGCTGGCGGCTTGTAATAGTAATTCGCATAAACTGGATGGAACCTGGAAGCCCGTATTGCCTGCAGAAAAACTGGCTTTGATAGAAAATGCCTTCCGGGAAAATGAGGCGGAGATTAAAGGAATTAATGAAGTAACCCCCGGCCTGGCCGAACAATCACAGGAAACCTGGACACCCCTGGCCCTCACAATTACCCGCAAGCCCCATGTCCAGCGCAGATGCTCGAAATGAACCTCCAGCCCACCCACCTCATCACACGCACCCACACAACCTGCCACCGCCTTCTCGCGCGCCTGAACCGCCACCTTCCCCTTTAACCCCAAGACCCCAAAAACCCCCTGAAAAAGTTGCCCTTGCCGACGCCGGCGTACAGGTCCAGCGAGCGGTAGCTGTCGAGTTCCAGCGGCAGGGTGATCTCTTCCTGCAGGATCGTGGACGGATCGCCCGGCGCAGTGACGCGCTGGCGCTCGGTGGTGTCGTTCACGCGATCACCCAGCCCAACGTACCGAGGCACCGCCCTGGCTTGATTCAGACCCCAGTTGCGCCGAGATACTGTGGCAAGCGCAGCGCCAGCCAGAGCTGTCGACACCGGTGTACTGCCATGCACCTCGGCCACCCGTCACTGTCACTGCAGCGGCCCACGACTGGTGCGCTGCAGGTGACCCTGGACAGCTGGCGCAGCACTGCTGCCGTCGGGCCCCAACTCCCAGCCCTAATGAGCGGCCCGCCTGGCATGATCGAGGTGAGGCGTAGCGGCAGGCGCGGCATGCAATTGCTGACAGGGATCTGGTCGTAAGGAATCTCACAACAAAAGTGCAGTATCCCTTGCTCGCCCGTTGTCCAATGGTTTCGGTTGATATAAATGACATCGGTCCAGACGGGTGACCGCGCTCGAAACCACGCCCAACTTGCCCTGCTGCTGCGTCCGACCCCCCTATCCTCGTCGAACCAGTGCCGCAATGCCATTGCCGCGAGCTGCTCCCTCGCGGCGCAACTGACCCGCCTGGCTCGCAGGTCAGCCGGTGCGCATGAGCTTTGCCAAGAGCCGGGTGCACCTGTTCGACGCCAAGGGTCTCGCCGTGTATTAATTCCCCATCCTCACTCACTCTTCTCGCGCACAAGGACACCCCCATTGTCCCCCTGCAAAGTCTACCTGCACTCTCCGGCCGCATCCCCAGTTTCCCGCGCCCCCTCGCCTCCCTCTCCTACCCCAACGCCCTGATTGCTGTCCTGCCTGGTCTGCAGCAGCTGGGCTTCAAGGGGGCGCAGGGGGACGTGAGGACATTGCCGTGTCTGATGTATGCCGTGGTCCCTGGGGCATTGTCGCCCGCACCGGCACTCGGCCTGGTGCCGTGACTACCTTCTCAGTGGTCGACTGCACCCGGCATTTCAGGGGCCTGGATAGTGTGATTATTGTGCCAACTGTTTATGGCCTCCTTTCATACGAGAGTGCGGGTCGACATCTTGGGGTCTGGCCGAATGCCCGCCACCCGCCGACCGTGACTGGCGCTTGGCGGCGTTCTGGCCGATGATATGCGTGTCGAGCGCGGCGACGATCGCCTTGGGAGTCAGGTCCTTGTTCATATGATTATGCCTGGATTTCGATGGTTTCTGGGTGAACTGGTCGTTGGTGTCTTGACCTGGCTACGGCTCATGAGCCGCGCCCCCATCGCCTTCTCACTGGGTATCCTCCACAAATGCCCTTGGCATCGCGGCGCACGCCATATTTGGCGCGGACGACGCTGCCGATGGTCACGATCAGGACGATGCCGATAACCATTTCAAACGGGTTCATGGGGAGTATCCTTTCCGGTTCTTATCATTGCGTCAGTTCAGCGGGGTGTCGCGCAGCTTTTCGATCTCGTCCGCCACGTCAATTCCCTTGTCGGTAACGATCCGTTCGAGCACGCGCACCCGCTGTTCCAGCCGTTCGGTCGCCGCGGCATATTGCGCGGCCAAAGCACCGCCAACCCAATCCACAGCTTGCTTTGCCGGTAAGCGATAAAGGCAATGTTCATTGTCAGCCTGTGGTGCAGCGCAGTTGCTGCTTGGCTTAATACGCTCACAAGCTTGCTTGTTCGTGCACTGAAGCAGCCGCCATTCTCACACTACAAGCATTATAAATGAATGTAAAGCGAGTCGTGCCGCACATACGTATTGCCATTGTAATCCCATTTTCAAATTCTCGGTCATGCTATTGCAGCCGCAGCAGCAGCAGCAGCGCCCTGCAGTGGTAGCAGCAGCAGAGCAGATCAGCCGCCGCTCGCAGAATTTCATGCCAGCTGTCGGGAATACACCGTTTTAACCGCCATTTTATTATTTGCTTTCCCGGTACACATCAATGACTTTGTCGGCAAAAGTTGGGTGCATGATCAATGCGTTGAGGACTCCGGATACTTGCAGCCGGTCTGAATTACTAAAAATGTAGCATCTTTGCAGCCTCAATATTATTATACTATAATGACCATAAATCCTTCTGGCCCTCAGATATCCTCTTGAGACTGATGTCTCTGGACACGTCACCCCAACGCCTGCGAGTCTTGCATCCTGCTGCTTTCTCTCGGCTTTTCCTATCTGCCACATGAATGGGCTAGTAGTGCTCTGCTGCCCCTGCTGACACTGTTAATCACTGTCGTCCTGGATGATTACTCCAATTCAGCACATTTCTGAAGAATGAAATCACTCAAGGCATGATCCTCAAGACCGGCATAGCATCGATCAATGCAGTTTCAAAAATGAAAATGCCTACCAGCATACACCTACCGAAAGCCAGTTTGCGCATGATGGTTGAATTTTTCTACCTAAAGTAAACCTATGTTTACCTAAGAAAATTCAGGGGACGCTTTATTGCGGTGGCAATGAGATATTTGTAAAGATATTATGTTTGCCGGTAACCAAGGGGGGCCCATTCCCGTTCTGCTCAAGATGGTTGATCGGTCAGATAGGGTGTTTTCTGAGCAATGTTATTGAAAGGCAGGTGCAATGCAGAAGCCATACAGAACAGCCAGGTGTTCATATGGCTCATCCCCGGTGACCGGCAGTGGGACACTCAGGATTGCCAGGCAGTCATGAGCAGACACACAGACGGGCAAGACGTGCAAAGCTGCTGTCGCACGGGCGATGCGCTGCGCGGTGCGCCACTGTTCCATCGCATCGTCGGCGTCGCACCATGCCTGCAATGCATCGAACAGCGGCGATGTCGGCAGATCGTCCTGCCTGCCCTCCTTGCAGTAGGCCTGCAGATGCGCGGGCAGCAGTTTTTGCAGATGTGTCTTGTCGGTGCGCGGCCAATGTCCGACGGTGCCACCGGCACGCAACTCATCAAACGCCTTGGATCGCTGCAGGCGCGCACGGCGGCCGCAGCTGCATGACTTCAGTCGTCGATTTCAGTGCAAATCTGTGCGTGGGCCTGCAGAATCCTGCAGGGTCCCAGCTCACCGTGCGCGACATGCGCGACTTGGCCTGGTGCGGATCGAGCGCGTTCAGCGCGCTGTTTGCCGCCAACAGGTCCTGCAAGCAACACAGGCACCAGTGGCTAGGCATCATGCGCTGGCTGATGGCCATGTACGTGTGGACCCTTGAGTTGCCATTGTGCAATTTGGCCGGCCCAATTGGGCAGCGCAGATTTGATTCGACAAGCACCCGGCCCTGTGCAGCCAGCGGCAGCGATAGAGAGCCGGCTGCCCAGGCTTGTGAGCTCGCAAGGTCCCCAGAGCGCCCGTGGCGCTGCACGCCCGACCTACGTCAAACTGGCCGCGGAGCGCGTCCGCCGCGCGCGCGTTGCACGCCGCCAGCTCCCGGAGCTGCGCTTTGGCCACCTCCAGCTGCGCCTGTTGCCAGTTGTTGCGCAATGCGGATTGAGAGGAACGGCCTGGTCGAAGCCAGCAGGTCGCGCAGATTTGTGATTGGCGCTGGCCAGGCGAGGACAGCGGCCTGATGCACAGGCGTGTGCTGCCGGCACATGGAGGTCAGGGGATGAGCCATGGCGGCGTCTCGCCCACCGCCTGGTCCGGCTCTTGCGCAGCTGGCGATCCAGGTGATCCTCATGCGTGCGACACGCGCGTCGGCCGCCGCCGCGCTTGCCTCCGCGCGCGCGGCGCGCGCCTCGGCCTCCTGTGGGAATATGGGCACGAGACGATCGCCTCGATCGCCTACAAGAATGTGAAGCCGGAGACGCGGCGCAGCGATCGACCAAAGCCTCAAAGCACACACCAGTAAAACCTTTACGCAGTTTTTAAACGAGATAGAAATCAAAATGCCTAGGCTCCAATGTTGGACATGATGCCTGAAACTTCCGATTGCTCTCGGCACGGGCATTGCCCTGTGGCTTGCGCTGCCGACTGCGATGCACTGGTGTGGTTTGCTGCTCTTGCTGGGGGCAGGGGCGTTGGCGGGGATATTTATTGGCTGGCACAGCCGAACGGGCCGGATGCTCGTCATCGGCGCACTTACCGTGGCGCTCGGGTTATTGCTCATCTGGGGGCGGGCCGTGGTCGCGGCCTCGGTGCTCGCGCAGCAGCACGCCAGGGAGTGTGCCTTGTGCTGGGCAGGGGAGGAGGGTGCAGGAGGCGCGGCCACGACCACGGCAGCTGTGTGTGACGCTGGGCCTGATGATTATGCCGTTGGCGGAGGGACGCGCTGTGCATGGCAGAGCGAGAAGCACGACTATGCTTCAGCTTGCTGCATGCGTGCGCCAAACGTGCCACTCCAGCAGCCACCCCGCAGTTGCGAGGAAGGCTCAGAAACCAGATGCACAACGCCGAGCCTGAGCGAGGCACGCAAAGCCAGCACCTTCGACTCAGTTGCACGTCCTTGGTAAGTACCTTTCGCAGCTGAATGGTCAGAGACCGGTTGGATTCGGCCTTGCCCACGTTCGTCACAATGAGCCCGATTTGCAGCGAGTCGGGCCTGCCCGATGGAGAGCGCCGGCGCTGCAGGGCGGCGCCGTGGGCGGAGGAGGAGGGCGCGGCGGTGTAGGGCGCTGCGTCGCCCTCTGGCAACCTTGCAGTCGTGCATGGTGGCGTTCCACTCAGGATTGGCCACCTGCTAGCGTCCCTGGGGTAGGCCTCGGGTTTTCATTGCAGCAACAAAACGGGGTCAGTGTGGGTCGGCAGGCAGGATGGGATGCATGCGTTCTGCAGATAATCACCTGTCCGATGGCTCGCTCGCGCAGGAGGAAGACCTGACCGGGCTGTCGAATGGTCGTGAATGCGAGCTGGTGTAACGAAGCTGGGCCGGGCTGCTGCGTCTTGCTAGGGATTTGCACAGCCGCACCCATGCACTTTCATGCGTATCGCGCACATGCGAAGATTCGCGAGGCGCCGACCCGCTGTTATCGTGGCTTCTAAGTGACAGGGGCAGCATGAGAAGCCACGCAGCGACGAGCAGCGCAGCGATGTGACCGGCGGCGTCATCTGGGCGCGCACCTTGCCGTCCATGACGTGTTCGCGCTACTCAGAACTGAGCGCAGGGGCTGTCCTTCTGCGGTGTAGGGACTATCGAGGCCTTGAATTAGTATCGAAAGCAGGGGGCAGGGGCGCCAGACAGCTGAGGGTCGCAAGGCACAGCATGACAAGCAGGGGGCATGACACGGCATGGGGGGCGAGACTCTCAGCAGCTAGGGCTGTTGGGGGCTTCTCACTGGTTGTGGTGGTATTCGTAGCGCTGCACGCTCATAAGAGTCAAGCATTCACCTAAGGGCCTGAGCGCAGTGGAGTAGACGAAGGATCGCAAACATCCACACACCAGCGCAAGCAGCGGCAGTGCAGCGACAGCCAGGCTGGCCAGCTGCAGCGCACAAGATTAGACCTCTTGTTGCTCATGCGCTTCTCATCCGGAAGTAATTATGGAGAGCCTGCACAGGCTTTGGCTCTGATCGTGATCAAAAATATCACTGTCAGCAGCACGATCAAACACGATCCAGAAACGGTGAGCCTAGTACAAGCATCAAATCAATAATGAAAAGGTAAATCGCATTGAATTTAGCAGTCCGGATATAAGCAGGAACTGGCGATGGTTGGGTCGTAATGCTCGTCGGGCAAATACCGCAGCAAAGACCATCTTATTGAAATAGAAGACAAATTTTTTTCACACATAAAATGTTTAGCCCTTAGCATCCAGACCAGCAGTATGACAGGCGAGTTTTTATAGCCTTTTGGGCTATCCTATATATCCCGTAAACAATGGCGGTCACAAGCCGACCAGAATCGGCCGGTAGACCGCCGTCGCACCCGCGCGATCGAGTATTCCCGGCAGGTTATGGAACGCAAGGCAGGTCCAAGGCGACGAGAGGTCGAAGAAGAATTCTACGCGCGCGGTCACCGGATCAGACCTCAGCCTTCGCCTTATCCCAATATTGGTCGCGAAGCAGGCGCTTGTAGAGTTTGCCGGTGTCATGACGCGGCAAGGCTTCCATGAAGTCGATGCGGCGCGGGATCTTTACCCCCGACAACTTTTCCGCATAGGTCGATCAGTTCGTCCGGCGCATTTATGCTTCTGTCCAGTTCTAATCAGTAATAGGCAGACCCTTTTTGGGCTATACCCAAATTCCTCATTTAAACCTATTGGGTCAAGTTTATAGATCTCGGGAATTTCAACAATTACATGATCCATTGTCACTGCAGCACTGGACGAGAACTGGCCGCTGCCAACGCCCGCACAAGATGTCAGGCGTTCTTGCAAGAGAACAGCCGCCGGCTTGATCGCAGAATTCCGGCATCGAGGCTAGCCTATGACCTGTGCTCTGATGAACAAGGCGCCACAGACAAGGTCGGTGGACTTTGGCAACGCCCCCATGAGTGTCTGTCGATCTCAAGCAACACATGCCCGGGCAGCGCGATGATCGCACAGATCATGCTATGTGCTGCACCATCTGCTGTGCTTATACTCATGATTGTGTGGTGATGTGCCTTTCTCATGTGGCTTGTAATTCACAATAGTCAAGAGTCAACGCTCCTGGGATAGCTTCCACATGCATTATTGAGCGGAGATAAACTCCGCGAGTTTGATTCGAGACCGAGGCTCGATACGGACAGAATTCGCAGAGATACTGCAAGGCATCCGAACATCATTCCGTGGCTCAACTCGCTGATCTATTGCATCACATCGATCCGGCAGCCTCTGCGGACCAATCTCAGGCTGCAGCATGGGACTCTGGGTATTGGATGACGTCGGAAGCTCGACCCAGAACTGCTGAGGTCAGGCGCATGATCTGGCTGTCTGCGTGCGCATCGCTGCTTGACGTAATCGAGCGCTGCGGTCAATAGGGGGACGACGCCTCCTCTGCGGGCTGAGTATGATTAACATAATATATATTATCGGATAAATAATTGTCGTGATCCCGCCGCAATCCCCCTCCGACGCCGCTCAGCATCAGCGCCCAGCAGCATCGACCACCACCAACGCCGCCGACGGCGCAGATGTCGCTGCTCTCGACCAGCCCGTCGCCGCCCACCCAAGCTGCGCAATGCGTGCTGTTGGCCGGGCAGCCGGCGGCGCCGCCATGATTGCCGTGGCCGGCTGCGCCGCGGCTGTCGTTTGCGCAAGCTTCTTCGGCGGCGGCGCGCAGGCCGCGCGGCTCCGGCCGCCGCGCCGCCACCTTCCGCCTCTGCACTTCCATGCCTGCGACGACAGTCTTCTGCCGTGCAAGGGTGAGGCGCCGCCAGGTTGCGGGGCAAGTGCGCCGGTCCGTTGCGTCAGCGCGCCAGGCGATTGGCGCACACGTGATCGGCGCCAGCGTCACGCCTCCGCCAAGCAGCTGTTGCGGCGTCGTGGGGCACCGGGCCACGTGGCGGATCGCCGGCTGGCCCTCGAAATATTTCAGCTCGATGCGAATGCCCTTCACACTTCCCCACGGGGATTGTAGCCGCTTTATTCCACCAGGCTCCACCGCTTGCTGCGCCACCAGCAGGCGCTCCCGGGCGCCTCAGGCTAGCAGAGCGACACCTCGCCAAGGAATGAGATCCGCGACATCGCCGCCACCTCCATCGCGACCTCGAGCGGTGACATCAGCATCACCGCCCTGCTCGACCTCTCACATCCATCGCCCCCGAGGCCGCCGCCGGGCTCAAGACGCCGACAGCTGCAGCACCGACACGGGCCGCAGCACATCCCCCGACGCCGCCAGCGGCCGCGAGGTCCCCGCTGCGCCCTGCAACATTGACACTGCGCACCTGCCGCGCGGCGAGTGGGCGCCGTGCGGCAGCGAGCTGCATGCCGAGCTCGGGTCGCAACTGTGGTGCGACGCGGACAAGGTGTTCGCCGCCGGGGCGTCCCTGGGCGCCGGCGGCCAGGGCGATGTGCGGCGCGTGGCGCTGCTGGGCCGTAGCTACGCGTTCCGTACGACACCGGACGACGAGGAGGAGGACGCGTTTGAGCACCAGCTCAGCGGCGCGGCGTCGCAAGTGCCGGGGAGATTGTCATGCGCTGGAAATCGGGTTTCGCCTTCGCTCTCTGTTTGACTGGCGGCGGTTGCCTGGCCACGTGATGACAGGCCCAGGTACCGCACGGCCGGGCGCCCAAACCCTCGACCAGCTCGCCCCCGAAATCGACGCGCTTTTCGCCAGATTCCAGGCCGATCAGCATGTCCCCGGGGTGGTCTATGGCGTCGTCAAGGACGGCAAACTTGCCTATGTGAAGGGCCTTGGCGTCCAGAACATCACCGACAAGCGCCCCGTCACCCCCGACAGCCTGTTCCAGACTGTCGCGGCGCCCGAGGTGGTCGTCAGATGAGCGACGAGG
>NNCB01000459.1:0-17509 GCA_002317545.1 Scenedesmus quadricauda | reverse complement strand
GCCTGGGTTTTGGTATCGCCGAAGCGGCGCGGCTGCTGCCCTGCCTGGTGCGCTGCTGCTGCGGCTCCTGCCGCGCTTTGCTAATGCCGCCACCAGCACCATGGCTACACCATTGCACGCACTGCCGTTACCCAATCAACCACCCAACTTGTCACCTCAATTCCACATTCTGTGCAGCCACTCTGGTGATGCCAGCCGCGGCGTGTTCAGCGGGCGTACGAGGAGCTATCGTGTGATCGAGCCCTGTCAGCGGCACCACCGACAGGTCTTGAGCGCCGCGCGCTGACTGCACGCCAGGCCACACTCCTGATGCGTACAGGGCGCCTATATGCGTCCCGCGGCACCTCGCCAATGCGCTTGGCGGCGGCGCCGACAGCGACGTCAGCGACGCATTCAGCATCGGTGACATTCCGCGGCGGTGACATGAGCGGAGCTGTACGGGCCCATCGAAAGCCATTTCGTGCCGAGCAGCGCGCGTCTGTCGGACACTGGCGAGGCAAGTCGGGCCGCTCGGTTCTGAGCGGCGTCAGCGCTGCACAGCGCGGGGAAACGGTGTGCCGGCAGTAAGCCGTCCGGTGGCGTTCGTGTTGCTGTGCGGCAGCCTGCCAGCGTGGTGCTAGGTCGAATGCCAATCGCACGTGCCTGCGCGCTATCTCACGCAACTGGGCCTATATGCATTGGTTGCAGTGCCGCGCGCTGCCGCTGCTGCGGACGGGATTGATCGTCATCACCGCCATCTACCTGTTACGCGGCCTGTTTTTCATGCCCCTCCATTTTGGCGCCGCGCGTAGGGACAAATTGCTCTGGCCTTGAGCCGAAGCAGCGCGACTACGCCGTCCATATTTTCGACAGCTCCTTTGCCGTCACGGACGCTCATCCCGCCGTGGCAACGCTGATGGGCCTGCCCAACCCCGCCGAGCAGGTGCGGGCCCGACGTGCGATGCGCATTGTTGGTTGCGGACCTGGGCGAAGCAGCCGCAGCAGCAGCAGCAGCGCGAGCGCGGTGCCAGCGTCGATTTGCCGGTGCTTTCTTCTGCGCCATCCTGAAAACACACAGCTGCATACGCACCCCTGCGCCCGCAGCGCGGCGCCACTGCCGGCACTGCTGGCCTCGCTGGCAGTGCCGGCATCGACGACAACGGCGCTGGCGTAAACGTGCCGCGCGACGCGAACGCGGCGGACCTCACGCGATCAGCTGGACGAGCTGGGCCACAGACTGCAGAGGCCCACGGCTGCGCTTGCTGTGCCTGCACAGTGTACGCGGGCAACAGGCGCTAGATTGTGCACCGGAAAGCGGAACAGTGATCAGGCGTTTGCCTATATCGACCAATTTCGTCAGAAAATCGGCGAAGCTCAGCTGCGGTCAACACCTGACTGGGGGCCGACCAGCTTTCTGAATGGACTCCATCACTCTGTCTAGATTTGCTGCCCAGACCCCATTGGTCAATATTTACCCTCCTCTGGACCCATGATTTCTCCAGGTTGCCGCATACATGCGGGCCGAGGAGCGACTCGCGGCACTCTTCCCTGACATCAACCGCGCACCAACCTTGCCGCGGGCGTCGTCGGCGGGGCCGCGACGGCCCAGGCGGGCGCCAATGCCGCTTCTGCCGTGGGCGACGCTGGCGTCGCCGCCAAGGACGCTGAGGTGGCGGCCGCAGCCGCGGCTTCGCCGCTTGTCGCGTCGCCGCTCGGCGCTCTCGGCTCGCGCATCGCTGCGGCGCTGTCCTCGCTGACGCAGGGTGCCTTAGGCGCGGGCGCTGCGCCGCGCGTGTCGCAGCTGCGCGAGCTGCGCATGCGGCTGCCGACGACGGCGGACAGGTCGGCCATGCTGTCTCAGTACGGCGATTGGCTGGGCGGCCTGCGGGAACAGCTGTTGTCGCAGCACCTGGACGCTCAGGCGCAGCGGTTGCACTGCGCGTGGAGCTGGAGAGCGCGTCAGGGGACCTGGCACGCTCGAAGGCGGCAGCCACGGCCATCCAGGCGCTGCAGGCTCTGGATTCAGCCAAGTGGAGTGCCCTGGCCAAGTACGAAGAGGCGCAGGTGTGTGTTTGTTTGTGTTTGGGTTGTGTGTGTCTGTGTGTGTGTGTGTGTGCGTGTGTGTGTATGTGTGTGTGTGCGTATGTGCGTTTGTGTGCATATGTGCACATGCGACTGTCGCCATCGTTACTCCGTAAGCAGGGGCAGGAATTCCGCAGGGTCTATAGTGCGGAGTTGATCCCAGCTCTCCGCTAATTGGGTTTCCAATGCATGCAACATATCAGCCTGACGCATTTGAAACGCCTGCTGGCCCTCCAACGTGCAGAGGGTGCTGGCACGCCTGCAGCGCGAGTCCCGGGGAGAGCCCAGCCACGGCCGGCAGCAAGAAGCGCCGTCCGTGGCGGCCGCCCGGCTGGACGCCGCCGCTGCGGAGAGCAGCGCCGCCGACGCCAAGGACCGCGTGCAGCAGCTCGCCGCAGAGAAGGATCGGCTCCAGCGCGACAACTCACGCCTGGCCGCCCGTGTCGCTGAGCTGCAGGCCGCGTGCGCGGCTGCCGCCGTCATCGCCGCGCGGCAGGCCGCGGCTGGCGCCGACCTGGAGCGCGGCGTCGCGGAGCTTGCGGCCATGGCTGGCGCGGCGGGAGACGTGCAGCAGCACGTCGAGATGGTCGAAGAGGAGCTGCGCCTGCTGGCCGAAGCGATCACCGGGCAGCTCAAGAGCGCCGAGCGGCGCGCCGCGGCCGCCGTGGCCGCGCCTCCCGGCAGCCAGAGCAGCCTGATTGCCAGCGCGCACGCAATCTTGGAGAGCGCTGAGCAGCTTGTTGCCGAGTCTGAGGGCGCCGCGGGCGCGAGCGCGGGGCCGCGGCTGCCGCCGCTGCCAGCCGGGGCAAGCGCCGCGCAGCGGCTGCTTTGGGTCAACAGCGCGGCGGACGCGCTGAGCCACGCGCTGCAGGGCGTCATCTCGAAGTCGCAGGAGGTGCCGGTCGCGGCGGCGGCGGCACTCGACAAGGTGTCGGAAGTGTCGGGGCCGCGACCAGGGCTGCCTGGCATGGACGATTTCCTGGGGGACCTCATCAAAAGCAGCGAGCTGCAGGCGGCAGCCAATGGCGCCTCCGTGCAGCCTCCTGCGGACGCCCCTGCTGTGGCGCGGCAGCGCCCAGGCTGCGCGCTGCTGCTGCAGCGCGCGGCGGCGGCGAGTTCCACGGCAGCCTCAACGGCCTCAGCTGGGACGATGTGGCGGACGTTGACTCGCCCGTCACGCTCTGGCAGCGCCACTGGTCGGCGGCGCGCGGCTGACGCAAAGCCGCGTCACTGACAGGACTGGGCGCGCGCCAGGCGACGGAGGTCGTCCAGCTCTATGTCCGCGACCTGTCGGATCGGTGACGCGCCCGGTGAAGGAGCTCAAGGGTTTCGAGAAGGTGATGCTCAAGAAGGGCGAGAAGCGGACGATCCGTTTCACGCTGACCGACGCCGACCTTGCCTTCACGCGGCAGGATATGCGGGCAGGGCGCGGCCAGGATACAAGCCCGTGGTCCAGGGGGAGTATGGCGCCGACGGCAGCGGCATGGAGGTGGCGGTGCCGGGGACGGCGGGGACGCCGGCAAGGGCAAGGGTGGCGGCGGTGGTAGCGGTGGCGGCGGCGGCGGCGGCGGCGACTCTGGCCCCCGCGACATCAGCGCGGGCGGCGGGGACGGTGCCGGCGGCGCTGGCGGTGGCGGCGATGGAGGCAACGGGGGCAACAACGGAGGCGGTGGCCCGCCTGGCGGGGACCCGTTTGACGGTTTTGATCAATTCCCATCCGGCGGCTTTGACCCGGTTGTTGTGCTGCCTGTGGCCCTAGCAGCTGCGGTCTCACTGGCGGCCAGCCAGTTTGGCGGCGGCAAGCGCGCCGGCTCCCAGCCCACTCTCGGTTGCCACGCGCGCCGCATCGCTGACGGCCGAGGTTGAAGCGGCCGTGCAAGCCGCGCGTGGCGCTGGTGCGGAGGCTGCCCAGGGCGCCACCACCGGCAGCCACGCAGTGCCTAACGCGGCGCGCTCGGCCCGCGAGAAGCAGGCACGCGCGGCCGCGGCGGCGTTTGTGCCATCGGCCGTCGAGCTCTTGTCGCCGGCGGTGTTTGTCGGCGGCGTTGAGGTGCTGGTGGCAGCCGACGAGGCTCTCCAGATCTCAGCCGGCGCTGAGACTATGCGCAGGCAGCTGGCAGCGGCGCGGTACGAGACGCACATGGCCGCTCCGGCGGCGGTGCCTAATTGGGCCGCCCGCAGTGGCAGCGGCCACAACTCGGGAGTGCCGGCTGCAGCCGGCGCTGATCGGGATCGCTCCGAAATGCTTCCTGACCTGGACCCCAGCCGGCTGCAGCACCTGACCTGGGCAGAGTGGACGCCCTGCCGCAGGCAGCGCAGACTGAGCTGCTCTCGCTGCGCCAGGAGGCACAGGCGGCGCGCTGCGACGCCGCGCGCTGAGGCGGCGGCTGCGCGAAGTGGACGGGGTGATACATGATCGGGCACTGAGTTGGCGGCAGCACAGGTGCGCGGCGCTACGCTGCAGGGGTGGCTCGGCGACATGTCTCCAGGCGCGGCCGGCTTGGGTTTGAAGAATGGGTGCTTGCTGTTGACAACGGGGCTATGGATGGGATCGTGGGGCAAGAGGCTGCATGCATGCGGCTTAAACAAGCATGTGCTTTCTCATCCCGGGTAATATCCAGCTGAGCAGCCTGAGCTATCCCTCAGCAAATTCATTAGCCACCCAACGTCCATGCCAGCCCTCCTCATCCGACCCATGCAACCCCCTGATTCCTCGAACATCCTTGCAACCTATGGCGCCGCCGACGTCGACGCCATCGCACGCGTCGGAGATGCCGCCCATCCCGCCGGCCGCGCCGATCCAAGGCCATTTCACCGCGCGCTTCGGCCCCGACAGCGCTGCATCCGCGACAGCGTCTGCAGCCGCCGTCGCCGCAGCGGCCGAGCGCAGCCGCCTGGCAGCGCGCGTCGCCGCGCTGACGGCGCAGCTGGAGGCGCAGCAGGAGGCGTCGGACTGGCGCATCTCAGACCTGGAGGGCCGCGTCGGCCGCGCGGCGCAGCTGCGCGCGGTCGGCGACGAGCGCATGTCGCGCCAGCTGTCCGAGGCAAGGGCGGGCTCGTTGGCGCTGGAGGCCCTCATGAGCGACCTCCTCGCCCAGGTGGCCGACGCCCGGGAGGCGGCCGAGCGCGAGGGCGTGCGTGCTGCGCAGGCGGAGCGGCTGGCGGGCGAGGCCAGCGCACATGCGGCAGCGCTCGAAGCGCGGCTGGCCGAGGCGTGCGCGGCCATCTGACCAAGATGATCAAGCCGCAGTTCGCACTCGACGCCGATTGCGAGCCGCAGGTTTATGGCCTTGGGTGCTGCAAGGAATGGGTGCAGGTCGACCCATATTGCTGCTATCATGCTATATACGTTGCTCACGCTTTGACTTATCGGCGGAAGGATGCATGCAGCGCTGCGCCCATACATCGGCTTGCCCAAGCAGCCACCATCATGCACAGTCAAGCCCAGCTTGCGCTCTTCCTGAGGCTCGCCTCGGATCGCGCGCCATCCCGAAATCCGCCACACCCACAACCTCGTCCAACAGGAGCGGACCCGCAGCGTAGCCGCCGAAGCGATGCTGCGCAGCCGCCTGGACCAGGCGCGAACAGCCCTGGACGAGAGCTCCGCCGCCCTCGCTAGCGAGCAGGAGGCCGCGGCCGCTGCGGCAACGTCAGCCAGCGAGGCGCTGCTGGAGGCGCGCCGCTCGGCCGATGCGCTCGCGGATGAGCTCCGCTCCACGCAGGCTGCGTTGGCCGCCGCCGGGCCCGTCGCCCAGGCGACCTCTCAGCTGCAGGAGCGCGTCGGCGAGCTGGAGCGGGGTCGATATGAGGCCGACGCCCGCCTGGCTGCTGAGGAACAGGTTGCTGCTGCCGCCAAGGCGGCAAGCGACGCGCAGATCGGGGCGCTGGAGGCGCAGGTGGCAGAGCTGGAGGCCGGCAAGCAGGCAGCTGAGGCGGAGCTGCAGCGTGCGCGAGCGGATGCAGACAAGCAGGTGGGGAAGAGCGTGGGTTGCATGCTGATGGTGCGAAGCAGCGGGTTTGATCTGTTGCATGCATCAAAGGTGGGCATAATGAGAGTAAGTCCCAAGCACACAGCCCAAAGCACATGTGTTGTCGCATCACTGGTTGTTGCACCACAAAACCTTGCCGCACGCCGCCCAGTCCAGTCCAGTCCAGCCCATCCCATCCCACCCTTGAACCTCTCACACATCCCCGTCTCGACCATTTCACCCCAGCTGACAAACCTCCAGGACAGTGCGGACGCCCAGCAGCGCGACGCCGCCGGCCTCCTCGTCGCCGCGCAGCGCCAGCTCGCAGAGCACACCGTCACGGCCGACGCCGCCCGCGCGGCGCTCGAGCTGAGCCGCGAGCAGGTGGCCGCCGAGCTCGACAACGCGCGCCGCGGCTTCCAGGGCTTCACCTCCAGCCTGGAGCGGGAGCTCGTTGAAGCGCGCTCAGCGGCTGGCGCCGCCGAGGCCGCGCTCCGGGCTCAAGCCACGGCGGCACAGGCTGCGGCGGACGCCGCCGACGCTGTGCGGCGGGAGGCGGCGGCGGCTCTTGCGGCGGCGCGGGCTGACGCAGCCGCCGCGCACGCCGATCTGCAGGCCGCGCAGCAGCAGGCACACGCCGACGCCCAGGCGGCGGCGGAGCGCGCGGCACTGCTGCAGTCTGAGGTCGAGGCTGTCAAGGCGACGCACTGGCCGAATCTGCAGCTCCAGGCGTCCCTTTCTGACAGGACTCGGCCGCTTGTCGCAAGACGGCAGCGCTCAAGAACCGGGTTTGGCCAAGACTGCCCGATTTACGCAAGTCAGCCGGCGGGAAGGCGGCCAGGGCGGAAGCAGCGCAGCAAAAGAGCGCGCCGCCTGCGACACGGCGGACCCGGAGGCGCGGCTGAAGCGTCGCCGGGGTGAGTCTGCAGCCCCAGTGACTTGCTCAGGCACGCATCGCCTGCCTGGAGAGCGAACTTGCCGACGCCTGCGCGGCATCTGAAGCGGCGCTTGCGGGGTCCGCCGCGGCAGCCCTCCTGCGCGCGCCGGCCGGCGCCGCGATTACCACGGCCGCCGTGACCCGCCTGGCGGCAGCCAAGGCGACGGCTGTGGCGGCGGCGGCCGCGAGCGCGATAGAGGCTGCATCAACTGCGGCGCAGCTGGCCTGCCTTCACGAGGAGCTGGCAGCCATCGAGGCCAAGGCGACGGATGCTGCTGCCAAGCGCGAAGCCGCGCAGCAGCTGGTGCGCTCCATCAGGTTTTTGGGTTTTGTGGAAGCAGATGCCTTGCATGACTTGTGCAGCTGCATTCACTAGTGTGCAAAATTAAAGGCGCAACGTGAAATGCCTGGCGCCGCATCGTGCCACAGTCTGAACACTCACCTGGAAATGTATGTACCTCGATCCTTTGGGCGTCGAGTCAGGCTCGGCAATGCGGCAGCGAGCTATTGAGAAGGCCACACGACGCAGGCTTAGGCAGGCAGGAGGCCCTCAACAACATCGTTCTGCACAAGATCCTGCCAAAGATGGTTGTTGAGCTGGACAAGACCACGGCCACCGGGGCAAAGCGACGCGACTGCTAGCTGAGATTGAGGCGCGGGCCCTGGAAGGGGAGCTCGATGATCTGGACAGGGCTCTGGTTACAGAGTCCGCACTTGGGTGCCATCACTGACTTTCCAGCTGATTGGAGCTCGGCAATAGCGACAGCGCCGTGAATCGCGCGTTTGAGCCCGTGACATCTGCGGTCATCAGCATGCACAGTCAGGCAACCCCACCGTGCCTTGCCGCTAATCGAAAATATTGCCCGTCAGATGACCGAGGCATGCCGCGATCGAGTAGGGGCAGCCGAAGCTGCCTGCTGCGTGACTCGCGCGCATCAGGAAGCCGAGCGCGCTTGCCGGGATGCATGGAGCTGGAGGATCAGCCGCCATAGTTGTTGGCGGGCGTCGGCGGCAGATGCCTTTTGAGGCGCAGATCGAGGATGCTTGAGTGCGCAGCGGCCCTGAGCGGGTGGCCGCGCAGGCGCGAGAAGCGGCCGTGCAGACAGCTGCCCAGCTCGACCTTGCAGGAAGGAGCTGGCCGCCGCGCGCACTGCCCAGGAGGCGTCGGCCAGCGCGGCAGCCGCCAATCTCGTGGCCGAACAGCTGCAGCTGGTGCAGGCGACCGCCAGGGGCGAGGACCTGCGGCAGCAGTTGGAGGCGGCACAGGCGAAGGTGGAGGCCCTGCAGAGCGAGCTGTCCACGGCGCTTGCGACTGCAGCGGCTGACGCGGCCAGCACGCGCACATCGCTGCAGACAGCCGCGTCAGAGGCAGAAGGGGCGGCGGCGCGCATCATGGCGCTGCAGGCAGATCTGGACGCCGTGCGCTCCGCGTCGCAGGGTGAGGCATTGGGCCTGGCACATCAGCTGTCGGCCGCTCGGGCAGAAGGCCAGGCTGCAGCGGAACCGCTGCTGCCACGCTGGCGACTGCGAAGCAGCAGCTGTGCGTGGTGGAGGCCCAGTGCGCCGTGCTGCAGCAGCGGGTGGA
Organism: Scenedesmus quadricauda; assembly: GCA_002317545.1. Taxonomy (NCBI): domain Eukaryota; kingdom Viridiplantae; phylum Chlorophyta; class Chlorophyceae; order Sphaeropleales; family Scenedesmaceae; genus Scenedesmus; species Scenedesmus quadricauda. Next base: position 8,958 of record NNCB01000459.1, on the reverse strand, counting down.
AGACGAGGCAGCCTGAGCAGCCACCCTGGAGGGCGACCTGTCAGCAGCACACGCTGCGACCGCAGCTGCACGAACGCTTGCCGAGGCTGCAGAGGCGGCTTCCACCACCCTGCAGGCCGAGCTGGGCGCGGCGCTCGCAGCGTCTGCAGCTGCGGCTGAGCAGCTTGAACAGTCGGGCATCGAGCTGTCCGCTGCAAAGGCTGCCAGCATGCGGCTGCAATTGCCAAGATTCTGCGGCGGCAGCACACGCTGCCAAGGCCGCGCAGAGCGCAGAGGCGCTGAGCGCACTCGACGACGCTTGCCCTGTTCGCTGCGGCGCAGGCGGCGAAGGAAAGGAACGGCACATCATTGCGACAACCGCAGCTTGGAGATGCCGGGCAGCTGGCATCTGGTTAGAGGCGGTCCAAGCGCAGGCACAGGCGCTGCAGAGCAGTTGGTCGCGACTGTGGCTGAGCGGCAAAGTCGCAGGAGCAGCTGTCAGCAACAGTGGCGGAGCTTTCCGCCACGAAAGCAGCGGCCGAGGCAGTGGCATCTGGAAAGGCTGCAGAGCTGGAGGTCCTCGCCGTCCAGGCAGCGCAGGCGGCGAGCAGCGCCGCTGAGCTGGCAGGCAAACTCGCGGACGGTGAGGCAGCCAGGGCCGCGGTGGAAGCCGCGCTTGAGGCGGTCCGCGAGGAGCTGGCCGCGGCCAAGGCGGCGGCAGAGGCAGCGACTTCTCAGAGCCAGGCCGCCCGCGAGCAGCAGGCGGCTGAGGCGGCGCAGGAGGCCCAGGAGCTGCATGCTGCTGCTGAGGACGCGCGGGCCCGCGCGGACTGCTTGCAGCAGCAAGTGGCAGACGCCCTGGCGGCTGCCGCCGCAGAGACTGCCAAGGTTGCGGTGGCCCAGGAGCAGCTTGCCGTGGCCCAAGACCAAGCCGGAGCAGCGTCCAGCGCGGCTGCAGCTCTTGAGGCGGAACTGCGCGCTGACTTGGCAGCAATGAGGTCAGCGTCTCGGGGCAAACGACTGACCTGGCCGTGCAGCTGGCGGCAGCACGCTCTGAGGGCGTGACTGCTGCCGCTACGGCTGCTGCCAGCCTGGCAGCGGCTGAGGAGCAGCTGGCAGGTGCAGAGGCCCGCTGCTCTGAGCTTGTGCAGCGGTTGGAGGAGGCGTCTGCCAGGGCTGTGACGGCGAGAGCGACCTGGCCCTAGCCCGTGCTGCTGCTGTTGAGAACTAGTCAGCGGCCGATGCAGCCAGCAATGCCGCTGCCGACCAGCTGCCATGCGGCCTCCGAGCTGCAGGCATTGATGGAGCAGCTGGCTGGAGCAGATCGGCATGCGCGAGCTGCAGCACGAGGTGGAAGAAGCGGTTGCCAGGGCTGCGGGTCTTGACAGCAGCCTGGCCGCAGCCCGCTCTGCTGCCGTCGAGGTGCAGGCTGCAGCCGATGCAGCTGCCATCGCCGCGGCTGGCGCGGCTGCCGTAGATGCAGCGGCACACGCGGCCGAGCTTTCACGCGCCGCGATGGACCTGCAGGCAGCCGAAAAGATGCTGGCAGCTGCCGAGCAGGCTATGGCAGGTGCGCGCCAGGCGGCCAAGCTGCAGCTCGAATCCGCGCAGCGTGCGCAGGACTACGCGAAGATGAGCGAGATCCAGTACGGCACCCTGCCGGAACTGGAAAAGCAGCTGGCGGCGGCGCGTGAAGTCGACGACAAGGTGGCCGGCGAGGCCGCAGGAAGCTCGCGAAAAGGCCACGGCAGATGCAGAGGCGGCAGCGAAGCTGTCCTCAACGCTGCAGCGCGATCTTGAGGCCGCCCGCACTGCTGCTGAGGGCGCCAACGCCGCAGCCGAGGTCGCGAAGCAGCCTCAGCTGCGCTGCAGGCGCAGGTTGCTGCTGCTCAGGCCGATGCCGCGGCGGCTGCCGAGCGGCTGGCGGTGACGGCTGGTGAGCTGGACGCAGCAAAAGCAGCGGCGCACGCGGCCGTGGACGCAGCAGCAGTCGCCGAAGCAGCGTAGAGTGCTGATCTGCTTGCTGCTCACGCGCAGCTGGCCGCCGCAGTCCAGAGTGCGGCAGAAGAGCGAGACGCGGCGCAGCAGGCAGCGGAGGCCGAAGCCGCATGCACACAACAGCTGCAGGCTGAGCTGCAGGGATCCCAAGCCGCAGTCGTTTCCCTGCAGGAGCAGCTGGCAACAGCCACTGCAGCTGCCCTGGCTGGCAAGGACGAGGCTCGGGCCATGCAGGAGAAGGTGGTGGCAGACGCAGAGGCGGCGGCAGCACGCATCGCGGCCCTGCAGGCCGATCTCGACATTGCTACCACAGCCGCCGTCGCCAAACACGCCGCTTTGGCCGATCAGCTGTCGGCGGCTTGTGCCGAGGGCGCGGCTGCAGCGGCCGCAGCTGCTGCCAGCCTTGCGGCGGGCAGCAGCAGCTGTCAGCTTCAGAGGCACGGAGGTCCGAGCTGCAGCAGCAGGTGGACGCTGCTGCAGCCCGGCAGTGCCCTGCAGTGCGAACTGGAGGCGGCGAGGTCAGAGGTGGCGTCCACTGCAGCTGAGCGTGTGCCTTTGCAGCAGCGGATTGACGAGGGCATGGCAGCTGTCGCCGGTCTGCAGCAGCAGCTGGCTGATGCGCTGGCGGGCGTTGCAGCTGCGCACTCCGAACTGGAGGCCGCCCAGCAGCAGGCCCGCAGCGACGCCCGGTGTCGGCCGAGCGCGTGGTGCAGCTGGAATCGCAGGTGGCAGCGGTCGCAGCGGCTGCTTCAGCAGAGTCCGCGGCTCTAGTGGACCAGTTGGCGGACGCCCAAACTGGGCACAGTGCTGCGCGCGCGTGGCGGCCGCGACGCTCGGTGCACAGAGCTGTCAGGCCGCTTGCGACGCGGCTGAGGCCCGGCAGGCGGCCCTGGATCGAGCTGTCAGAGGCGCGCGCTGCATTGGAAGCTGCGGAGGCTGCCGCATCGGCTGCTGAGCAAGCTACCCGACTAGCCGAACCGCCGCCGCTGAGCGGGTTGCCGCGCTGGAGGAGGAGGTGCGGGCGTCTGCGGCCCGCGCCGACATGCTCGGCCAGCAGCTGCAGGCGGCGCAGGTCGCAGCCGAGCAGGAGCGGCTGCGTGCCAACGTCAGCGACGCGCGGGTGGCTGACCTGGAGGCTTCCCTGCGCGGGCAGAAGGCCGCTGGCGCGACGGCCCTTGACGCTTTGACTCGTGATCTGGACAGCACCAAGCTGGAGCTGTCGTTTAAGGTGCAGGAAATTGTCTCGGCAATTGAGGCCCTCCGCGCGCTGGTCACTGGCGGAGGCAGCGGCATGCGTATCGCGGCGCCCGTCGGCGGCGCCGAGGGCTCCGCCGCGGCGGCCGCCGTGGCGGCGGCATGGGATTCCGCCACAAGCAGCCCGCTTGGAGGGCGCGCACGGCGCAGCGCGGCGGCGGCGCCGCTCACGCTTGCGGGAGCCGCGCAGGCCGCGGCCGCTCTGCTCTAGGAGCACGACGCCTTGCTGTCCCAGCTGGGCAAGCGCGTCGCAGACGGTCAGGAGGAAACGCGGGCCTCGGCCAGCAGCTGGCCGACGCCCGCGTCGTCTCTGGCGCGTCTGCGGCTGCTGCGGCGGTGGCACAGCGGCGATGCAGCAGCAGTGGCGGGGCAGATGGCGCGTGTGTTTGAGCTTGAGGACGAGCGCGACACGCTGGCTGCTGAGCTGGAGGCCGCGCAGCAGCAGCTTCACCGCGCCGAGGCCGCGGCCCAGACGGCTGCCGCCGCGGCATCGCAGTCGAGCCAGCGCGCTGCGGAGGCCGATGCGGCGCGCACGGCGGCGGCTGCCGAGGCGGAGGAGGCAGTGGGGCGCGCCGCGGCGGCCGAGGCAGCGCTGCAGTCGGCCGCATGCCAGCTGGACGCGGCCCGCGGTAGTGCCGAGTCCCTCGCGGCGGCCGAGGCGCAGGCACGCAAAGAGCGCAGGACCTCGACAACCGCCTGCGTGCAAGCGGCGCGGCGCGCGCGGCCGCTGAATCCGAGGCCGCTGCGGCGCGTTCCGAGGTGGCAGCGGCGCTGAATGACAGGACGGGCGTCAGCACTGGTGGTTGAGCTGCAGGGGCGGCTGTCGGAGGCGACGTGGCGGGTGGAGGCAGCCGACGCGCAGGTTGCGGCGCAGGGCAGCAATTGGAGGCGGCGCGGGCGGCTTACGAGGCGGCCATGCGCATCAGAAGATCAATGAACGGCGCCGGCAGGCGGCCAATGGCCGTTGGGATGTGTGCCAAGACGGTTGCGGCTTTGGAGAATGCATGAAAGGTTTTGGCAAAATAATGGCGCCAGGGTAAAGTCCGGCAAGTCCGCAACGTATTGAAAAGATGATGCAGCATTATCCTAAAGCAGCAGAAAGTTAAATAAGGGGATTTATTACACCTGGCTTATCGGTTTTTGGTGCCATCATGCCAAAGGTACCCTCTACCAGCCTGCGCCTGGTCTCCCCAACGCCGACCTTCGCCGCGCAGGCTTTCGCTGCTATGCTTGGGGTCTCGGCTTCAACCGCGGCGCAACCGCCGACATCATCGCGGCATCGATATGCGCGTCCGGATGGCCCCCATCATCACCGCACCAGGCTTTGCGCTCGGCGCGTCTCGCGACGCGAGCCTCGGCGGCATGGCCAGCGCGCACAGCGGCAGCATGGGCGGCTCATCCCAATGCGGCTGAGGCCCAGCGGCAGCTGGAGCGCGCGGAGAGGCTGGAGGTGTCGCTGGCAGACGTGCGGCGGCGCAACGCCGCGCTGGAGGAGGACGTGCTGGCGTGCAGATTGCCGCGACGCTCCAGAGGAGTCGCAGACCTGCCGGTCCGCTTCCAGAATTCTGCCCTGCAGGCGAGTGGCTGGCTGGCTGGGGGAACATGCGTTTGGTGCTGCGAGGTGACGCTGCTGTGAAAGTGCTTTGAATACATCCCAATGCTGTTGATGGTGTGGAATTGCCTTTCTTGCTTGGTTCTTGCTGGCACATCAATTGCTCACTCCAGACTTCACTCTTGCCGGCCTGCCGCCCCCCACACCCACAGCAGCATCCACACCACGATTGTGACCCTTCGCCGGGCGGCCGCCGCGGCTCAGCAGCAGGCAGCCGCTGCCCAGCAGCAGGCCGCGGCTGCCGGCCGCCTCAGCCTGCTCGGCCCTGCAACCCAGCGCCACGCGGCCGCGCAGAGCGCCTCGTCAGCCGGCCACGGCGCACTGGCGTCTGCCAACCTCGGCCTCAGCGGCACCCTGTTCACGGGCGGCAGCGCGGTCGAGGCGGGCGGCGCCCAGCTCGCGTGCTGAAGGACGGCCTGAACGCGTGGCACGACAGGGACGCGCGCGCCAGCGACGCGCGCCACAGCTTGCTGCAGCAGATCGCGAGGACGGGTCAGCGTTGCCCGCGCCGCAGGCCGCCCGTCGGCAGCGTCGGCCGCAGGGGGGGCTCCGCGCCGTGTGCACGGCCTCGCCTCGCCGCGCGGCTCGATCGGGCCGGTGGGCTTGGGCGCGCCGCTGCCGGCCGCGGCCGCGGCCGCGCTCCAGACGAGCGTGCAGCTGCGGTCCATGCTGGCTTCGGCCGAGGCGGGCGATGACGAGATCGGCCGCATGCTCCGCGACCTGACCGCCACCGGCACCAGCGCCGCGCCGCTGGCCGCCACGGCCGCGGCCGCGGCCAGGCCGCAGACCCCCGCCGGCGCAGGCGCGCCCGCGCCCGCGCCTGTGGCCTCTGCAGCGCTGCCGGGTTCGGATGGGCCGTCGGCGGCCGCGGCCCGGCCGGCGTCGCTGCTGTCGATCCAGGCGGCGCTGGACCAGGCGGGCAGCCTCGACGAGATCCAGAGGATCATCAGCAGCGCGCTGGCCCCCGACGACGCAGGGGCAGCCAAGGCCCAGGCTCTGGGGGCACAGCCCGTCGGCGGGAACGACGGCGACCACGGCGCGAGCGCGCGCGCGCACGCCGCGGCCGCCGAGGCACAGGCGCGCGAGCTGCGCGCGAGCTGCGCCGCCCTGGCCGACGAGCGCGCGGGCCTGCAGGAGCGCGTCCGCCGCCTCGAGGCCGCCGCCGCCGCCAGCAGCGCCGAGCGCACGCAGAGCAGCGAGGCCGCCGAGGCGGCGCGGGGGCTGGCGGCGGCGGCGGAGGCCGCGAGGGCGGAGCTGGAGGCGCGGCTGTCTGCTCTGGCGGAGGAGAACGCGCGGCTGCTGGACATGAGGGGCCAGCTGGAGGACGACCTGGTGGTGGCGCAGGCGTTTGGCCAGCAGCTGGGCGCGCTGCGCGAGGCCAACGCGGTGCTGCAGGCGCAGCTGGACGAGGAGCTGCGGGACGCGGAGGAGGAGCTCGCGCGCACGGCCGAGGAGCGCGACGAGCTGCGCGCCGCGGCCGCACCCCTGCGGGCGCGGCTCGCCGCGGCGGAGGCCGAGTGCGCGGCGCTGCGCGCGCAGGTCGAAGGGGCGGGCGGGGAGGCCGGCGGCGGCTCGGCGGGGGCGGAGGCCGAGCGGCTGCGGGCGGCGTGCGGTCAGCTGACGGCGCGCTGCGACGAGCTGGCTGCGCAGCTCGCGGCGGCACGCGCTGAGCTGGACGCTCTCAGGGCAGCCGACGGGCGGCGCGCGTCCCGGCGGCCCGCGGCCAGCGTCGCTGTAGGCGTCGGGACGGATGGCGCGGCTGTGGCCTCGGTGGGCATCAGTGCAGACGCCATGCTTTCAGCGGCGTCCACCCTTGCGGCGGGCTCAACGAGGTGAGACCTTGGGGGTTGCTAGTTGTGTTGGCAGCCGCCTGCACGCCAGCTTGCTGTGATTCGGCCAGCGTCGTCCATTTTTGACAGATGTGTTGGACTGCCAGCAATTGGTGTGTCCGTCGCGTAATCGAAATTACGTTGGTTGGAATATAAGCCGACACGTCACCCGCCTGGGTCTCGATGATGGGAAGAGCCGTGAGAGAGCCCCCACCTTTCACTTTATTCGCCAGCGAAGGAGGGAGGTCATCAACAGATTTTGGCAAGTGTCTGCCGGCTGTCGGAGCTCGATCCCGCTCCAGGTGCCGCTGGCTTTGAGGGCGACATGTTCCTGCAGGACATGGCCCACTCAGCCGCATGGTGTGTCAACCCCGAGGCGCAGTCGGCCAGCCCCACAAGCCAGATTCTGAGGAAGTTGGTCTGCGGGCTGGGAAGTCTGGGGTCAGGCAGCTGGACGCGACAGATGTTGATCAAGCCCTCGCGCATGTCATCGCCGGAAAAACTGACCTTGGCCTGCTTGGCGATGCCGTTCTGCTCGAACCCTGTGGTTGCCAACAGCCTGACAACTTGTCGATGATCGAACCAGAGCGGCAACGCAGCTGGTGATCTCGCCCCCGCCTTACCGTATTCCTCTCCTCGCATTCCCCAGGATTACCTCACTACAGCCGCCCCGCCAACATGGCCGGCAGCTGCGACGACGCCGCTCACCACCGCCCCGCGCTACCCAGCCAGGAGCAGGACGAAGAGGCCGCCGCACCTTGAGGGCTGCCCACTACCAGCAGCTGCATTGAGCAGCATCCGCCGCACCGCTGCTCGCACGCAAGCCGCACAGCAAACGGCGGGCGCACAGGCGCTGCGCCAGCGAAATCTGCCGGAGTCAAGCATGGGGCGGCCCGATCCGCCGCGCCGACACTCTTGCATCAGCCGGCCCGTGCCTCCATTTGCGCAGGTGTTTGATGGGGAGGCGTCATGCCAAAGAGCCAGGCAAACAGCAGCGGCGATCAGGCTGCCCGAAGGCCACCGTTGTTCCATGAGTATGGCGACGCTAGCGCGGTGCCAGCCCTCGCAGCATAATTGGCGCTGCCCCGAGCAGATCTGCGGTGTCCCCGCTGCCGTCCCCAGGCGCGCGCTCCAGCGCCAGCAGGATCCCTCGAGGAGCCGCTCGAGCACTGGCCAGACCGGCGCAACGAGTAGCCTCCAGAATGCGGCTGGTGCGCAGGTCTTCGCCAGCCCGCGCGGCGGGGCGGCCATCAGCCCGATCAGCGGAGCGGCCCCGTGCACAGCCGCGTGACCGGCTGAGTGCACCACCATCACCTGGCAGCACCGGTGCATTGCGCTCCCCTCGTTCGCTGGCGGGCACGATGGCGCCAGCTGTTGCCGCGCAGTCTGTCGGCGGCGACAAGCATCGGCATCACCGAGGAACGCGTGCTGCGCGGCATGGCACCTGCCGGCGCGAGGGGCAGCGCGGTGTCATCCAGCTCGGCCAGCCGCACGGGGTCGCGGACCTGCAATGTGGACGCCATGCCTCCCGGCCGACACATCGCGCCAACTGCCGTCGCGCTGCTGGCCGGCTGGGGCCGCGCCCATCAGACGGCAGCGAGCAGGGCGGGAACACCACGTACGGCAAATTGGCGGCATCTTGGCAAGAAAAAGTAAGGCGAAGGTGTCCAGGCCTCATTCTTCATGCAGCATGCAATGAGGGGTTACAATGCGTGGCATCCTGGAGCAGTAGGGACGGTGGAGCTAACCGGATCAGGCCCTACCCTACTTGGCGAGTCTAGTTAAGATCAACTTTATGCGAGCCGCGCCGGATTGTTGACCGGCTACTCACTTTGATGGGGTGGGGTTTTCGCGAACGGTTTTGATGGCCTCATAGTATATGCGGCACTTTCATGGAACACTCTCCAGAAGTAGTCCAGACTTTTTCTCCTCCGTTTCGAGAATTGAATGTTCACACTTGTCTGTTGGACGATGAATAATTTGGGTTGCCAGTATTTTTGGCAATGTGCTGCAAAGAAGCTCAAGGTTCATTCTCTATAATACCGTACCAATTTTTTCGAAAGAAGTTTGTGAAAAAGTATTCAAGCTTTGTGAATACAGTTTCCTCAGGCTAACGACATTGCTAAGACTTTCAGGCTTCTGCTCGATTTCGTCGAAGATTTGAGGAATTAGTGTTATTTCGTCCTCAGTCAAAAGCAGGTCGCACCACACCGATGGCGGCAACATTGCGTCTGGGGCGGGCGCGATCCATCGCATCCATCCGCGCACGTGCGTCGGCCAGTCGAG